>CM030369.1:10464955-10513591 GCA_003604175.2 Clonorchis sinensis | reverse complement strand
ACGGTACGGTATTATATAATAATAGTAGTAGTAGTACTATAGTAATAGTAATAGTAGTAATAGTACTAATATAATATATAATATAAATTCACAAATTCACAAACCTCGACAGTAGATACTCGTCCAAAACAAATGGTCCACTTGGACTACAAAGGTACAAACCAAAGGAGCAAACAGGCTCCCACGTGGGACAGTCACACGTGCACAAAGTCGGTCACAAATGGCTGCCGGATGACCTCAAGGCCAAAATGGGTGAAGTGGTAAGGACAAACAAACGCTAGTTCATATACACGCACTAAACACAAAAGCGGGGCGGGGGTTACAAATAGGGACAGAATAAACGTGGGGAATTTGAAGTGTCAACGTGATGAACGATACAATGGCCTTTAATTCAGGAAATCAATAAAAGAACACTGTTGTTTTCCCTTTGTTACTGCTGGGCTGGACTCGTCCCGGTTGCGCCATTTGAATGGCAAAGCTATAAACTACAGACGTGAAAAAAGAAAAAGACTGGGCTTTCGTCTGTTTAATAAAATAATGAAAGAAATTCGTAAAACAGATGGGATAGCCTGAGGGCGGTGATGACGATGGCTTACACTGACTTACGGAGCTGTAGCGGCTTTCGCCATAACTGGGGTTGTACCGCACCAAAGCGCACTTAGTCAACCAAACAAAACACACGCACCTACCTACTACTTCCAGGAGTGAGCATATGAAATGAGAAATATATGTATACAGAGGTTCCGTACCCTCCACCACCGGCATGCAGGGCTACGGCCCAAAGACTATTTATTCGCCATGCACCACTTGTTAACTTGAAGCTGATAGCAGTGCTTCGGGGACTGGTCACTATTTCTCTTACACTTACTTTCCTTCCTAGGTTATGGTTCTGCCCAACTCAAGTAATAAATATCGGATAAACTAGTCCGTCACCTCAGAAGTTCATCCCCGTCTGTCCTGATACGTTAAGTTTCCCTAACCCACTACCTCTGCGAGTTTATACCGGTTTGAGCTAGTTTATACCGGTTACTCTCATCCCATTCCCTCGTTCTCCCAAGATTTGAACTCCGGCAATATCAGGCACCGGCATGCAGGGCTACGGCCCAAAGACTATTTATTCGCCATGCACCACTTGTTAACTTGAAGCTGATAGCAGTGCTTCGGGGACTGGTCACTATTTCTCTTACACTTACTTTCCTTCCTAGGTTATGGTTCTGCCCAACTCAAGTAATAAATATCGGATAAACTAGTCCGTCACCTCAGAAGTTCATCCCCGTCTGTCCTGATACGTTAAGTTTCCCTAACCCACTACCTCTGCGAGTTTATACCGGTTTGAGCTAGTTTATACCGGTTACTCTCATCCCATTCCCTCGTTCTCCCAAGATTTGAACTCCGGCAATATCAGGTATGGACGGCTAGGTTGGCTGTTATCCACGCTCAGAGAATTGCGTATCAGAGTGACCGTTCCTGCAGAGCGTATCCGATCACCACACGAAGTTTTCATCCCTTGTGCATGCTACCAGACTTATAAGGTGGAAAACCACCAGGCAGTCATAAGTGCGGTTTTCGCATCATTAAAATACTCCAGCTACAAGATTTTCTCGGGTCGAGGGGAAAGCTAAGCCAGTAAAACAGGTCAATTCATTCGGACTACCAAACAGCAAACAGACGCTGTCGCAGAGGAGGCAAGTGAAAGTGGTAGCCACCATTGGGACAATGGGAATGGAATGGTGATGTTCAGAGCCTAAAGACGACTGAGCATTGGTGTGAGCTATCACGTCAAGCAGAGGTATACCGCGATGTTGACGTGAGCGGTCGGAGCACATCATCAGATGGACTATAAATATTGGCGTATAATGCGCTCTAATATTGGAAAAAGCTAACTTTGACTTGGTTTGTGTTTGTTAGAGCTGGGCCAAACAGAGCACCAGTTGTCAGACAGAGCTGATGGAGTAATCAAAGATGGGGATTTGGCTAGTACGAGGCATAACGTGTCTGGAAGAAAAAACCAGCCCAGTAGCACGACATATTCAGAGCAAGCTGACATTTAACATACGACAGTGGCTTGAAGAAAGTCAAGGGGATAGAGGGGTATAATAACGGGATCTTATACTTGCTATCTAACTGTATCGTCGCCAAACTCAAATGTGCATTGGCCCCGATTCATAGAGGAGATCGGAGTTAGTTGGGTGTTAAGTAAGGCGGCAGCAGTTTTACAAGAAAGTGCTTTATCCACAAACTGCAAAAAATATAACGGTGCTTGTTGTTCCGCAGCTGATTTCAAAATATTTCCGAGTCTAATATAAGATAAAACAGGTGCAGAAGACCAATTTTTGTGCAAAATTTCTCACCGTCATCTCGAAGGCATACGTTGAGCTACGACGGCCGTTGAAAATATGAATCCCACGCCCTTAGTGGATCCTCACTACGCTTCAACAACCTCCTACAAAGGGTTCGAATACTTACCCTCAAAGGCAAAAAGTTTTCGGTAAAGTTTCTTTCGTTTAAACTAAGGTCTCATGGATTTTTGGGATTTGGATCGGTGGAAACTAAGAACATTTTTGTTCCACCGATGTGGTCGTTATTAACAGTGGTAACGCTGTAAGGGCAACTGGAATTGCAATCAAGAACGACCAGCCTGAAAGCCAATTTTTCATGCATGCCTTCACTCCTCCGAGAGCCGAGGGACACGCAAATCGAACTAGAGGATCAGTCAGATTAAAAGCTAACGGTCTCCATTGAGATTTTTACTTAGGGTGGGAGCATGTTGAATGTTAAACGCTCTGGACGGATGCCTCTAGGTGGCGCAGTTCCTGAGCTTGCAAACCTGGGCGAACATTTTCCATGGCACACTAATTGTGCACCGCAACAGCGGTCCGGTAAAAACAGTGGTTCAACGTCATAGTAGGGAGAAGATTATCAAACAAGGAAAATGAATTACGCGGTGTAGTCCATACACGCAGGCAAGCAGCGCCCCACTGGTGGGAACATAAATGCCCAGGAACCGTTAGCTTGAACCGTTAACGTAAGTTGTTTATTTCAGTTCAAACAGGTTCGTGCACTGCACGCCTGCCAGAAGCTGAGAAAGGTGCCCAAAGATCACCCTATCTGTATATGAAGTACCTGTTTGTGCTTTGTTTGGGATAGTGCAGTGACTGAGTCCCGGACTCTCGCAACGGACAGACCACACTCAGACCTGGCTGCGTGTTTGATCCACGTAAGCATAATGGCAAATCCACCCCGTGGTTCAATCCAAAGGCATCTGCGTTGTGCTCTAGAAAGGAAAAGACACAAAGAGGGACGCGAATAACCTAATCAAAAGATTCATAGGCGGGATCTTGGATGGCCTTCTCTCTTTCAGTTGTCGGTGCATACCGTGATCGAGGTCCGTAGGCAAATTACTTAACGACGAGATACGACGAGCCTGGAGCCGTCCTGGACGAGCTGTGTCACTGTGTTCGTTCTACATGGATCTGACGAGTAGGTAGTCGGAGGCCGGTATGGTGACGACATGATCCGATTTCATCCGATAACTGACAGGCCGCTCGATACAGAAGGAGCGAGGATCAGAGTCCCAAAGGCCACACGCGTTGGAAAGAAGGTGGAAGACTTAACACTCCTGAGACTATCAAAGGCAATTTCAATCACCGCCGAAGAGGTTCCCGCTCTGAGGCTGCGGAAGACGTAGGCTGTGAAACACACCACGAGCAACCCGCCTCCGACATTTTGCTTGCGGAACATGAGATGCTGCGGTACTATCCAGGGCGAAAATGTGAAAGGCGACTTCCGAATTCTGGATTTTTTTGAAATGCAGACGAACAGTCATTATATGGTCTGGGCGGCCAGTCGTCCACCATGAAGTTTGCCTATCCGATCGTGTGGAGGTTGCCTGGGGGTGATAAGAATTTTAGGAATGGATCGGTAGTATGTATGCTGACGTTAGCCTAAACGAGACATAACCGGTAGATAAGATCGCGGATCAAAAAATCGCACTGCTGGTTTACCAGTGCTGAAGATTCAACCCAAAGTCCGGAAAGGGTGAAGGTTTGGAGTCAACTCTGCGACTCCTGAAGGTTAATCGGACGTGGTCTCCAGCACATCGCCGGGAGGCTTCCGTTCTAGTCCGCAAAACATTAGCCGGCTTAGACCATTCCAGAAATTCACCCAACTCGGGGACACCGTTTGCCAGCAGTAATTCCTCAGCTTAGATCTCAGTGTGAAATCTCTAACCTGGCATTTCCGTCAAAACAGCCGCTGAAGGCACACAGTTTATATTAACGCCCGAAACCAGGAAAAGTACATGTACAGCGCGCCATTCATAAAATGTATGCGAGGACAACATTCCGTAAATTGCGACGCTTTCTGAATGCGGTGTTGGCAACTTGCACTTGGCGGATGCCGAATCATGAGTGGCTGTTGAGTCCACGATTTTGGCCAATCAGAGCTCTGCTTGGTGCCGAACTTACAAGCGACCCGCTTTCCGGCCAATTGCATGCGAGATAGGCCTCCTGGCTGTAGCAGCGCCTAAGCATAAGCGATGAAGTGGTTCCGGTGCGGGATTCCACCTTACACCCGTTGACGACCTGTTCCTCTTTGGAAACCCTATCTCAGCCACCAATACACGCATGTTTTACTGCAAATCATCAGCATCAGCAGATGAGATCACTGGTGCCGGATTACGGGCCAAAAATCCCGAACCTCAAACGTGGATTTGAAACTTCTGCCGTGCAGACTTTTCAAGAATGCGCATCGTTCTTGAACAAGTTAAACTGGGACCAGCTTCAGTGGAGGACTTAGATAGGACCAATATTCAGAACGTTCACATGGCTAACGCGATGTTCGTCCCAGAAAAACCAGCACGCAGTCGGATGAGCCGCAAGCTACCTGAAAGGATTCGATGTATTCTGGAAAAAAGGCCACAACGATTTTTCAAAAAGCTGACCACAGGAGACACAGGAAGTGAACTGGCATTTCGTAAAATGCGGAATCGCTGTAAATCAGAAATCCGCCAATGGAACATAGGAAATCAAACCACCATTCTGAACCTCGTCCGGAAAGATAGGAGTGTGCTATTCAACCACATGAAACATCGCTGCAGAAACAAGCCATCCGCATTCTCCTTGAGGGACAGGAACAGGGAACCCGCGAGTGACCCAATACTGGTATCTGAGATCTACAGAGAATACTATGAAGGTCGATATTCAACCCCAGCGCCTCGTCACACCCAGTCTCGTCAAGGCGTGATTCCGAACAGCCTCTACCCGAATTGATCTTTACGATGGAGGACATTCGTCAACTCTTGCACAAGATCAACCCATTCTGCGCGTTTGGGCCTGACGAAGTCCGTCCTGGAGGAAACATCGTTTACACTGGCAAATCATTTCTACCTGGTGTTTCGTCAGTCGCTTGAATTCTTGTCTCTGATGCAAAGGACCCATCAGTGTCAAGCGTGTCCAGTGTGAGAGTAAGAGCAGCATGTCCTGCTTGCTTCAGGGTGCGAACGTTGAAAGCGGCTAGGCAGAATGTGCGTCGAAGTTTGACGACTGATTTCAAGATACCTGAGGATGTCAGCGCCGGATGATGCGCAGATATTGCCTGCAAAACCGATGCATGACGAATGGAGTTACCAGTGCTAACTGACGGGCCTACAAAAAGTTATTACTGGGGCGTGGAAGAATAAGTATATGGAAGAGGAAGAAGGGAAGCGTCAGCGTAGCCGGTTTTCGCTTATCCGCCCCGCTATATTTAGCCGGTAAAGTAAAGTAAAGCGTCACGCGTACGTACGTATACCTAGTCATGTATGAATGTCCTTGAAGCTTGAAATGTAATCCACGCTTCAGCACTTCTGGTGTGTAAGAGTTTACAACGAGCTGTCCAGAAGTTTCCTCACAACCGACAGACTTCGGCAAGGCTGTCCTGCTATTCCCTTGGTCGATTTTGTCGTTGGTATTATAATGGAATGCATACTTCAAGGGACGGGCTCTTGGTATCGAAATGACATCTAGACTTGTATTGTGTGGACGACATGTTGTTGCCTGAAGACCACCATTCCGCATTGTCTATTCTGGGAGATTGCGAAGGCCCAGTGGTTAAGATGTAGATTTACAGATCGTAAATTCCGTGGTTTGAACCCAATCTTTGCATCTTGACTCCTCCTTCCAAGAATTGGGCAACCTGGCAGTATCCTAGCTCTCGTGATTCCTTCGGGTGGCGTGGCAACTGGGCATCAGAAGGGTGTTGCAGCTAAACGATTGTTTGTTTTTATTGTAGTCTATTTTAGATAGAATCTAAGATGTGATCACTGGTTTCGATGAGTTTTGCATCTTCAAAGTGCAAAGTGTTGCTTGAGGATTTTGCGCCTCCCATATGACCCTCTGAAACTTCAAGAGAGAGACTTGAGTTTAATGGCCGGTTCACTTATATGGGTAGCTGCGTAAGCCTTGAGTGCACCGCGACAGCAGTTGTTGCGCGCATTATCAAGGCCCGTAAAACTTCCGCGAACATGTACCATTTAGGGTTTCAGAGACTTATTTCCCTGAAGCTGAAGGACTGTGCGTACAAAGCAACCGTGTGAATGAAACTCATCAGGTCAAGGTGGTCGGGAAAAGTATTGCGCATACACAAATATCGCCTAATGAATAAAACACTTCTCACCAACGCTTGTGAATTGAAAGAAATGGTTCAGCTGTAGCATCATACCATGTCACCAGAAGGAAGCATGAGGGTTGGGATACTGCCAGAGTACCAAAGCCTAGACAGGGGAAATCGGGAGGCAGAGGTCGGGTTCGAAAAGCCAGTAAATTCGCACTCTAACCACTGAACCATCTCGCCCCAGGGAGGAGTTGCCTGGGTAAGACAGGCCGTGACTTGGCAACGCAAAATGGAGACGGTTAATTTGAGATTGAGCACTGCGGTATCTTCACGTCTTTCTTGGTGGAATTCACGTGAATCTCGTTGCATGTGGTTATACACTCTACAGGACATAAACTGTAACCGAGACAAGTGGAGCTTGCTGTCACTTCTTCGCCAAACTGCCTAACCAATGTTTGTCTTCGTATGATAGGTTCTTGTCGAGTGACAGTGGGTCAGTCCTACTGATGGCGTCCTAATTCTATGGTCAGATGCGTTTGTCTCTGTGCTGCTTCAAGATATCTGTATACCATATCATCTGTATACCAATTCGGTTTTGACGAGAAACTCACCTGGAACCCAGCTGAATCTCCCTTTTATGATATTCTTAAGCAACGGAATGTACGGAATGCATCAGGCTGCCTCATGTTTCATTTGGTACGATATTCGAAATACCGCTGAAAGCTCTTCAACAGTCAAAGGTTCTTCAGCAATTTTATGACTAGTCAGTGTGTTACGTCTATGCAATGTACATACCTTGTTCTTGATCGTCTTCCATGGGGATATAAGGCTGTCTGTAATAATTCATTGCCCTCCCCCTTTTCACTCTTCACTGGGCCATCCTTTCTCATGGTTGTTTGGCAAAGCGCCAGTATTTTTTACTGGTATATTACTGTTGATGAAGACGAGTCGGTCACAAAGACGCACAAACCGTCACAGTACGGTAAGATCCAGTTGTTTTGTGATGGATTTTTCGTGGCGATTTGTCTTTTGCATTTAGAGCCGAAGTAGCGCTGTTGCCAGACGATCTAGAGTTTTTGTTCAATGTGCCCGTTTAGTTAGAACGTCTGCAACAAGCATTATGGAAGTTACTTGTTTGGATACTGGAATCCAAACTGCTCGCCAGGCACCCCCTTATGCCTACGAATAGGAGATTACCTCTTCTTAAGGACCTTAAATTATTTGGGGAAACGTCGTATTTCTGGTGAGGCATTCCTGTAAGAACCCGGGAGGAATACGGCACTCGTATTTACGAGCGGACAGACACTATGGGATGACTGTTTTGGCCAGCGTGCATACTTCGTGGATTGTGAATCAGTCGTTCGGCCGCGTGACCACAAAATGCGCTCCTCGAAAACTCTCCTTGAATTAGAGCGGTGCAGTTCAGTCTGGCTGATAAATGCCAAACTGGATGAAGTCATTAGGCTCAGACGCTAAGACAAGAGTGGTAGACTGAGATGGACTCCTGTAGGATAATAGGCCTAGGACACGGTCTACACTCCCAAAATACATACACCGCATAAGAGTTATATCAAATTCAACACAGCCGTTGTGGAAAAAAACTCTCGTTCAACTGTAGCACCCTTTTGTTGCCTGACTGCCATGCCACCCGAAGGAAGCACGAGAGCTGGAATACTGTCAGTTTACCCAAGCTTAAACAGGGAAAGTCGGAAACAAACTCTAACGAGTTTCAGACGGACGGTGCATCTGCATTCACATCTGAGGGCTTACAAAGCTAAGAGTGGGTGCTAAGAAGCACGGCCTCAACCCATCTGTGGAGATAGTGAATACTAGGACACACTGCTTAAGGTGGTTGAGCTCGAGATAACTCAGTGCTTAAAGCGCCATCTTGCGGACCGGAAGGTCCGTGGTCCGAACCCCGCCTCAGCATTTCGACTGCTCCTGTATAGGCTTGGGCAACGTGGCAGCATCCCAGCCCTCGTGTCTCCTTCCGTTGGCATGGCAGCTAGGCACCGAAAAGATGCTACGACCGAACGATTTTTTACCTAAGGGGGTTGTGAATGCTGTGACCTCCAAGCACCTGTTGGATGGATTGTTTCTGACACAGGTGCAGGCTATCGTTAACTATTCGGCGTATGGGTCTACGGGCGGTGGCGATCTTTCGGAATCCTGCACCTGGAAGGCTGAATCTTGAGACCAACCATTCTAGACGATGCGGCTATTTACATACAGTTTCGTAGCCGCCACAACATCGATGGTCATTCAGCTGGAACATCTGGAAGACCTACGTCTATTTTCACAAGAAAGGAATTGTCGGAAATCGCCTACCGTGCTTTTCAGATATTAACAGAGGCTACACGAGAAATCTTGCTTGTGGTGTGTTCGAAGAGCACTTTGATGGGTTCAAGCTTATGTTGATCTACTTTCCGACATACTCGGTAATTAGGATTTTGAAGAAGAGAGTTTGGAAAAAATTACCTTTTTTACCAAAATGACGGAAAGTCATATCAACTGGAGGCCCGTACGACGAGATTATGATTATCCCAGTCCTCATGCTTCCTTTGGGTGGCATGGCAGCTAGGCACCGAAAGGGTGTTACAGCTGAACGACTATCCTGTCTATCAGTTCTGTGACATATGGACACGTCAACTTTGTTTGCATTTCAGATGATTAATGGAATTCCGTCCAAGTTGTTGATTGTTGGCGTGAAAAATCCACTTTTTTGTGACCTTCCTCTGTAGAAAGATGAGTCGCGAACTAGACAGACCTTTTTCAAGGAGACGCCATCCCAAAGCATGCTGGATCCCAATCTGGTCTATCGCTCTAGGCTTCCGGAGTCGGGTAGTCTGCATGTTTGTGATATAACACAAGGAGTCTGCTAATATTACGGTTTGCTGTCCGTAAACTTACTAATTCTGTGGCGACAAATTCCATCACCACTCTTGAACTTACGGCCGTTGCTGATTCCTACTTTGCCCAGTTGTCTGCGTTCAGCACAGTTTGTCACATATTTAGTTGATAAAAGCCAAACATAAAACCTTAAATTAGTGACTCTTTCCTTGAGAGAAAAAGCTCCCAACAACGAATCACTGGGTTACAGGCAGAAAAGACATTCTTCAAGATTGTAACTTATATAAAGTCGACTTCGTTTTGTTCCGTTGCATTTCAGATTTCATTCTTCGTCCGTGGCTGAAAGTCGTCCATCTCTATCTTCAGAAAACACCCAAACAGATCTTCAACATTCTCACCAGAAATGAAGCTTACGGATATTCTTTTCATGCGCAAAGTCGTACCTTTTGGAACTTGCGACCCGTGGTTCAAAAGAAATCAGTTAATGAAGTTTGCCTTCGTAAGTGATGTTATTTTCGCAGTTGCGTTACGTACGTCTAGAATTATAGAGGACGCTTGGCACGTTGTCATAAACTTGGTATGAATCGAGTCTACAAGTCTCTGCAATTTGTACAAGCCATCCGTGATGCAAGAAAGAAGGAAATACATGACATTTGGAATCAGCGTATTGCTATCGCCGGTGAGCAACACGGACTACCAGATCGCCGAATTCTTCTCGAGGGTCTAGCTCAATCAAATGTTGCGCTGAATAAAAATATGCTTCAACTACTGGCGATCTACGAGCCTCGAACATTTGAAGTTGGTGCATGCATTTCTTGAACTTTCATTTTTGCAGGCTCTTGTAAATGTTGCCAAACAGTATCATTCCGAGGTCGGTGTGAATCTTCCTGCACCCGCTACTTCCGTCCCGGTCGTTTCTCGAGGCATGTTGCGCTTTCCAATAGTACCCGGGAACAAACATTTGTATGACTGACCTACATAATAAAACTTGTAGAAAACTCTTCATTTTTCGATGTTCCAGTTTGTCTCAGCGTTCTCACCAGTTCTGTTAGCCAGTTCACTATTCTCCGACCTTTTTTTAGCATTAATCACATTACCCCGCTCAGTTATGTGCCTTTACCGGGCGATTTATGCGAATAAATCTGAACGCTCATCAAAATTCAGTGCCTCTATTCTAGGCCTATGTGACAGGAAAAGCACATAGATGGGAGGAGTGGATTTAACGCTTTTGATTAATCAGGTGGAAAGCTCGCATTTCGACCTTCCTTTCGCCCTTCAGAGCGAGACCTGGGCTTAGTGTTGTTTGAAAAATTAGGCCGATTGTCGCCTGTATTTTACACAGGTAAGGAATACAGCCAAATTAACTACAGTCATCCAGTTCGGTATCTTACCATGTCGGCGGCGGATAGATCTCTCTCTTCGATGTGCAAGATTTGACTGCTTGTTTCGCCACGATATTTGGATCTTGCGAACCAAGCATGAATGGTTGTAAAATTGGTGTGCTTTACTAGGCCTCCCACTACTGCAAAATTACATAAAGAATGACGGTGTTTCTGTCATGGGCACGTAGGGGCCGTTTGGAGATTTCCATGTCTAGGTTATCGGGTCATCCACCTTCAACCATCTTTCTGTTCTATGTAGCCCAACTTTTCGAAAGTGCATGACTCAACTTACCTCAGTTGAGGTCTGCTATTTAATGACCCATAGCTGCTTTACAAAAATCTCCTATGTTGGTGAACCGTATTTCCGAACAGTGACATCCATCCAGAAGTGACAGATTTCTTTCCGCTTTTCTTTTCATAATCATCCGTGCAATGGGCATTGAGAATGGTGTGATTCTTCCTATCCATACGCTCATTGTTCTGTGTGTCAAGTACTGACCGCACACCGACTGAGCTCGTGATCGGTAGAAGAATGGTTAGGTTGTGATGGAACTACCGTCCATTGGTGCACACGAATAACCTGTAAATAGGGAACGGGTATTATTTCCGGTAGTACGGGTTGTTGTGGCAGTTGATAAACGGACGGCGCTGTGAGGGATCCAACACCGGTTCTACCCGCTGCATTAGTTGCAGAACTACCTGAACGGTGCTAGGTAACGAAGATGACTTGTGCGTGGCTACCACACCTGAATATTTTACTCGGGTTTTGGAAACTCAGCAAATGTTTGTCAATAAACTGTGAGGGGGGCACCCTGGAGCAGCTCGTTGGCCGATTTGCTTGAGGGTTCGAAGATTAAAAGCTGCGACGAAGACGACTGGACGGAGACTGGGGGTGAAGCGATGGTTTGCAATTAGTTATTTCCTCGGTCTAAGAAGAGTGGTCGTTAACTGAGACAGGGAAGAAGTGACAATCTAAAGATAGAGTGAATGGATACATGTTAACACTGCCAAGGACGTCCGATTATGCACTGTGAATGCTAAGTTAATCGTCGCTCCCGGTATGACCGAACTACCTATTCTGTGGTCCACCACGTGCAATAATCTACCAATTGGGCGACGCGCAGATAGCATTTTGAGCGAATACTCCCTCCTCTAGGAGAGAAAGTCTTTACATTCAACTTGAGATTCTTCAGTTTAACGTGTAACATAGAGCCTAAACTACTGGCATGCTCCAACCTTTATTGTCCATCTTGCCTATACCGGTAAGACGTGCATGTTCTTTTGTCTTTTGTCTGTTTTCTAACCTTGTTTCCAGGATTGACGCTGTGAACTGTTGATTCTGTTCTAACGCTCCCTGGTAGTGTCCTTTTTTCATTTCCAAGTACTTTTTGTTTCTGGCTTTGGGTTAGTGGGCGTTATTTTTATAGCTTGTCCCGACCATAGCATAGTTTATTACTCGGGATAGTTCAGTGTTTGAGTTCGCGAGCTACCTACTAGGTTTAAACTTCACTTCGGCTTTGCAGTTGGTTTTGTGTAAGCCTGGGCAACCTGGCAATATCTCATCCCTCTTACTTTCTTCGTTTTGCATGGATGCTGCGCTACGGGAGACTATTGCAGCTGCGTGGCTTGATTTTTTGAAGTTTTTTTAATGCACACAATAGTCCGGTCTGTTACATATGAAATCACTGTTGAGAAATTTCTTGAAAAAACCATGATTGCTGTTTAGCTATAGTAATCCATTCTCGTAAACCGTTATCTTCTCACGCCTCTATTCTTACATTTCAGTTTATGGTGCTCTGGTTCTCTTCGAAGTGGCAGCAAATTTGAGTACCTCGGATTTTAGATTCATGAATGCTTTGGCGAATTTCTATGCGCATGATTTCATGATTCTCCCACGGAGGGATGTGCGCAAAGCCATGAGAGTAGAAATGGTCACAGCTTGAATATGTCACGTACGATCACACGTACATCACCGTTGAAATGCATTTGTAGATTCCGTAGAAACTCACAAGAGGACCATTTTCAATGCAGATGGCAAACGTTCTCATCATGATACTCGTTACAGTGAAACCGGCTTTCGGACACACTTTTCCACTTCGGACCACATGCGAGCTGCACTGAATCAAATCAAATTTGGATGGAACTTACATATCTGGCCGTCATTTGATCGAGATGCACATATATATTTTATGGGTCGGCGCTATTCCACTAACGAGGGTGCGTGTGTACTTCCTAACTGTACACGTAAAGTGTTTTTCATGTGTGTACGTTCTTATCGTCACTCGTTCAGCTGTAGCACCCTTTTGGTGCCTAGCTGCTATGTCACCCGAGGGAAGCACGAGAGCTGGGATATTGCCAAGTTGCCCAAGCCGAGACAGGGGAAGTCGAGAGGCAGAGCTCGGGTTCGAACCACGACCCTTCCGGTCGGTAAGTTCGCGCTCTAACCACTTGGGCCGTCTCGTCGTCTCGCCACTGCATCCATTCCAACCAATTCTGAAGTTTTGTGAGGAAGTGTGGAGTTTGTTCGATTCTTTGATGAGTTTAATATTTTGTTCTCAAGGCACAGTAGCTCAGAGTGCAAAATAGAATGCTAAGGAGCTGCGTAGTCGCTCGCTTCAGGCAAATGCCACATCCATTGAGACAGAGCAATACATCTTTGTTGCACGCTGTTGGTCAAGATCTTCATTGTACTATCCTGTATTCCTTGCTGCCTACTTGGCACATCACATTCCGTTCGCATTTAAGCTGTCTCTTTGTGTCGTCGTTGGCCGTTGGGGAGGAAGAGCGACACCTGAGAGTGCCGGTATGCTAAATCTGACGTTGTAGCAAGCTTCTCCGAATTCCACTGCCCAAAATGCGAAACGGCATTTTACCGTGAAAGTGAGAGGTAAAAACCAGTTTTGAACTCTTTGACCCCAGAAATACGGCAACGTTGTTTTAAGGTTCTGGAATGCTAGGCTTCAGTCGTCCCTTCCTATTGGTTATTCTGTGTTTTGTCGCGGAATCGCCATCATCTGTATTGGAGGCAATTATTCAGTCGATATACCTTGTTGCATCAATTGTCATATTCGCCGTACCGAACTCATGTGTCATTGGGTCGGAATTTCCACTTTGGGGCGTGTTGACCAGACACCGAAAGAGCTCACTGGGGTCATATTCCGAGCGTTTTTCGCCATCCCTGTAAGCAACACAGGGTCGTAGGCTAATACGGTCTTAATCGGACAGAATCATGGAGGCTTGTTTCTGTGGGCTGATGCGAATCAGCCAACGCAAGTGATTTTGGGAAGAAGAGCCTTCCGTACTAATATTGAAGAAGTTAAAGATATCGCAATCAGGTGCATTGGGTGAGGTGGTCATAGTGAAAAGTTGTCAATAATAGCGTTAATTGACATGTTTCCTGACAAGGGTGAGATGACTCAGTGGTTAGAGCGCGAATCTACTGACCGGAGTGTCCGTGGTTCGAACCCGACCTCTGCCTCTGGACTTCTCCAGTCTAGACTTGGGCAAACTGGCAGTATCCCAGCACTCGTGCTTCCTTCGGGTGGCATGGTATTTAGGCACCGAAACGGTGCTACAGCTGAACGATTTTTTCTGTGACGAGTGAATGCACCTTGCGTCAACTCGTTTTTACTTGAAATAACCTATTACAATGCTTTTTCAATGTAATAACCTTAATCTATCGAGGTCACCTGTGGTACAATCGTATGGCTGTGAGCGTCACTCACGACATTTTAGTCGTTTTCCATCCTAGGTAGTACCACCCCTCTGAGTCTGTCTTTTTCACGTACTAAAACTCCATCTGATTTTGAATTTGAAATGACTGTTTGCCTACCTAATCTAGTTTTCACTGTAGGTTTACTAGAGACAATGAACGATGGTGAGATATAAACCTACGAAACATATTTTTCTCCATCTGTTCACCAAGATATACCTATTCTTCTCCACAGATGGCTTCTTCCATTGGTTTACTATCTTTCAAATTTGTCAAAAGTGTTTTTTTGATTGGCTCCAAGTAGTTGATCAATGTTCCGAGCTGGTCGGTCTGCCTCTAAGGGACGACACTTTTTTCCTTCTTACTTGGTCCAGTACACTGAATCGACCGCGAGTTCTTTGAGCGGTTTCAAATTCATATGCTTGGAGTTTGACCAGAAAAAAAATGGAAATGTTAGTGGGAATTTCACCTCATGAAGTGAAGTCAGTTTATATTGAACAACCAAGAAACACTGTACAGCTGCTTCACTCTTGTTGGGAGTCATCAGCAGTGCATTTCGATTTGTCTTTGGCCTTAATTTGAACAATTGAAGCGGCCAGCATCGAACTTGAACCCTCCGGCGCTTTCTGTCGCTGGTTAGGATATAGACTAGGTGACTGTACTTGTCTCTGATATGCTCACAAGCGAAACCAGTTTGTCGTTGCTAGTAATTCGTATCAGGAGTAACCAACTGGATTAAGTTTCGCGTCCTAACACCGTGTTTCTTCAGAGCATCCCCCCTCAATCCTCCAGTTATCTGTGTTCTGGGCTCGTACAGATATGAGAAAATGATTACGATGTGCTCAAGAATAACTATCATTCGAATAACCGTTTACTTATTTAGGTACATTCTGTTTTCCGTATACTTTGGGAAAATATGATTTGTTATCCTGTGGTTTACAGTGTGGCTTCCCGTAACCTCGTATACAAATGAAGTGAGCTCCTTGAAGGTTCGTCCGGACCCTATATTATTATTATTATCGTAATTTCGTTCATCCGTCTGTCATTCATTCACTATCCAACAGTCACGGATCTTTAAGCAGTTACTTTGATCTAACTCGGCTTTTCATATTGATTTATTTTTACTTTCTTGTTTTAGATGCTTGCCCGGTCTCAACTTCGGCTGGGTCTTTTGATGGGACGCTGGCGGACTTCGCGGATGATTTTGCAACGCGTTTGTGGTTCACATATCGAGAAGACTTTCCTCCACTTGGAAGTGGCGATCAGAGATCACTCGATTTCCAAAGAACCAGTGTATCCATCGGTGCAGATGCATTGGATCAATCTGGGTCGAGTCGTTCCTCAGCTGCAGATGACGTCTTCATAGACTCCGATTTGGGCTTATTAGTGAACGTTCCTTCGGCCTTCCATGAGGACGGTTTGTTAGTACCTGGTAAAGTCTCATCCCAACGCAAAGGAAAGGGCATACGTCGTTTGGTTCCAAAAGTTTCGATGGCGTTCCGAAAGTATAAACCAGCCGGTGTAGTCCAGCACGATAACATGCCTGCTACAGTGATTCCTTTGTCAATTCAGACGTCAGATTCCGGTTGGGGCTGCATGATTCGTTCCGGTCAGATGCTACTAGCTCAGGCACTGATGATCCATTTATTGGGTCGAGACTGGCGTGCATTCCGAGGAACCAGGTTAGTGGTGTTCACCGCTGGCCGCTCGTTTGTTACATACTTATAGATACAATGAAATTAAAGACATAGTGTTGACATGGCATGCTACTTATAAAGTTGCTGAAAACTCTTTGTATAAATAGTGTGCTATTTCAAGACAGTCTACTTTAATGTCTCGAATGTCGTTCCAGCGGAAATGTGAGACCATATTTGAAGAGAGACTCGGTTGAATTTCCCACGAACATCAACGAGTTTACAGCCTAGTGTATGTCGTCAAACTTTGTCTGTTTTTACTCTTTCGCTTTTGGTGCCTAATTGCCATGGCACCCAAAGGAAGCATGAGGATTTAGATACTGAGGTTGTCGAGGCCTAGACAGAGGAAGTCGAGTGTTGTGACTTGCTGAACGGTCGTGCAACTCTCTGTCGGACCTTGGCTTCCTGCTCCACCCATTATGGTATAGCAAAAGGCATGGTAGCTTCAGACAGTCCTTTATGGAGACAAAGGAAGATTATTACAGCCGTATTTATTGGGTAGTCACAGAATGTTCCACAAGGTTATGCTAGAGTCTCCGTGAGGGGGCGAGAAGCGTCAAGCCAAAGATGCTCGATCCAGATTGGCTGGCATTCTGACCAATCAGGGCATGCCTTCGTTTGGCCCGTAGCCCGCACGTGACATATCCGTCCAATTGACGTGCTGTTCGGTTATTAGGGGCAGATGGCCTCCGGACATCGAGATGCAGATGTCGGGTTCGAACCACAGACCTTCCGGTCAGTGAATTCGCGCTCTATCCACTGAGCCATCTCGACTGTCTTCATTTACCGGACAGAGCTATTTAAACAAGCGGTCCCATTGAACAAAAGTTAGTAAATTGGATATAACTCACTCTGATGTGGGCGTTAGATATATGGATGATGGTGAATATTTAACATCATTAGCCCACAGGCTCATTTTTTTTATACGAGTTCGTACTTTCACAATGGCACCTTCGCAAGACAATGGTCTATCGGCCATCCCTTATTCTAAAGCTCCAGTTCGCCATTTCTCTTACCTCCATTGGTCTAATCCCCATGACCTGAGACCTCAGTGATTGCTTCACCCTTGTTCCCTACCTTGTACTAAGTACCGACATTTTCTTGCACCTCACTGACCCTTACGCGGTCAACTCCGATGTCGATGGGTTATTTGAAAGATAGCGGTAAGCATTTGATATCGCGCAATTACGTGAGCTCAAGGAATCCCGTCCGGGTGTACTTCTTTCATGTTTTTAGTGACCAAATGCATTTTTCGGCTTTGTCTAGATGCCAACTGAGTTCTTCTCAAGAGTTCGTTGGAAGGAAAATGGATGTTTAGTCGGTTGGAGGAAGCGGTATGAAGAATTTCCTGCTATCTTTAGTGCCGGGCGTCCTATAGTCAGTGGTAGAATCCATTGGACCTTAACAATTGTCCACTGCTGCATTGAGCTGATATCCCGTCTTGGGTCTGGATGTCATATTGAACTATTCCGATGAAACTTTGCACAGTACAGTCACAAACGTACCTGGTTTACGTGGTGAAACCGGTCGTGGGCTGTCGAAGAGCTTTCCACAACCATATGACTAGTGTATTACGTCTAAATCTTAGGATGTGAAAGGGCCACACAAGTGAATACCGTAACTGTTCGAGGAGCACTACTGCGGGGTGAAACACTATCTAGCCGGGAAACACCGTTATGGACTTTCCAGGGGTGATTCCTCTTCGGATGAGTTCTTTGAAGGGATTACTTTATGAACTACGGGATCCAACTATCTGTGTGGACGGATGCGCCATAGGTAGCCCGTGTGGCAATCTTATGTCTGGATGTAAGGCCTGCAGTGTTCTTTCTCAAAGCCGAGGTGGCTCAGTGGTTAGAGCGCGGACTTACTGCCGGAAGGTCCGTGGTTCGAACCCGAACTCTGCCTCTCGACTTTCCCTGTCTAGACTTGGGCAACCTGGCAGTATCCCAGCCCTCGTGCTTCCTTCGGGTAGCGTGGCAGTTAGGCACCGAAAGGGTGCTACAGCTGAACGATTTTTTCTCAAATCCGTTTCAGTCGATAAAGAACATTATTTTCGAGCCGAAGAAAGCCGCAAGCGGTGCGGCCCCCCTTGGGACTACCCTTTAGCCAACCATTGACGGGCGATCCGTTCCTCTAATGGGCGACGTGAAACGGGGGTAAAATGAGAACGATTAAATTGTCACGATTGGTAAATGTATTTATGACAGGATTCAAGAGGTCAATCCCCCTGGAAACCAGACTCTAGGTCTTTGACGCATTGCTCGCATATATTGAAATGGAGAGATATGTTGAATAAAAACAATGTTAGTGTAACACCTTACGCGCGAATGATGTTAGACCCCATTTCAGATTTCCGGTACATTTAGGCTAATTCTGAGTTTATCTCGTCCTTACATGTTCATGACCTTGATGCCGTATTCGGCCGCCCCCAGCGGCAAATCCTTACCATTTTTTCACACTGTTCCTAATTTATTGTCATCTATTGTTTTTCATCAAGTCCAATTAAAACTCCTGAGGATCACCTTCATCGCCAGTTAATTAGGTGGTTCCACGACTGTTGGAGCCAAGAATCGCCCTTCTCACTACACCGACTAGTGCAGGCCAGTGGTCAGCTCCCCGGTTCCTGGTTCGGCCCAGCCACACTGTGTTCCGCACTTGTCAAGGTCATGTCTGACGCTTCTCGTCGGTTTGAAGAGCTTGCGCGAGTACACATCTACTGGGTCCGAGACCGAGTCATTTACCGAGAAGTGAGCGGTTGTTTTGTTGAGCTGTATTCACAGCTCGGTTTGTTACGTTTATGACGTGGAGCAGTTTTTCTCCCCCAGCCTCTTTATTCCACTATAAATGCCGCAGTGGTTCAAATTCTGACTAAGGATCGTTTTTAGCGTCATTGCATAGCTGTTCGTTCGTCACCGTGTGGACTGACTCGTTAGAAATGGACTCTTTCACGACTGTTGAACAATTTCGCATGTGCACAATACATTGCACGTTCTCGTTTATGCGTACCTAATCCCCAGTTACGCTTTCACAATACTTTGATTGACGACGTTCCAAGTTGACCAGTTTTGTGCCTATCTGCGCACATCTTTGTGGAAATGCCCGTAAGTTTAGACCCAGTTAGGCACAGGAGTATCAACACTTTGAGCTCACCAAAGACATCATATCAGTTCACTTCACGTTAGTCCTCTCGCTAACTCGGACTTTAGTTGAACTTGTGAGGAAAATATCTGGTAAGATACCACTTAGCAAGATCTTAGAGTAACATTTAATGGGTCCCTTACCTGCTTTCACAGCGCGATCGGATTCATCATTGTAAGGTCCTCTGCTCAAAAATGATGAGCAGAATATCTCGCGAGCGGTTGTTGGTGGAGCGTCTATAAAATGAACCCGTCTTGTTAGGTGTCAGTGGCAGTGTTGTGTCTATTGAACTTGTTAGCTGGCAGACGCATGGGCTCTTTTCTTTACCAAATCCTTTCGTTTTGCCCGTTAGTTCGACTTACCGAATTTGGCTTGTGTATGGAGGGTGACTGCTTTTAAGATCTTGCTGAAATCGTTTAATCATACAGGATTGAAGCCACTCGGTTTGATTTGCCCACATGTGTCGCTGCGTAAATGCTTACAGCCCCCAAATTTTCCTAAAAAGAGTCCTGATTAACTTTAATTCTGACCGGACCAGGTTTCTGACGAAGAGTCGTGTATGTGAATACCGCAATCGCCGCACTATTTTGCAGTTAGAAAAGGAAATGCTGGTCAAGTTCTGATCCTCTCGCCTTAACGCATTATATGTAAGATTGTACGTAACAAAAGTGAACCAGTTACAGGCAAGGAGGCATTAGGTAAGGAAAACCCGCCTGTTAAACAGGGAGGTACACCTTGGTGTATACTATCATCAGACAAGACGCGAACACTAGGTCAACTCCAGCTGTACGCAAAGTTCGGATGTGAGGGGGCGAATAACAATAATATCGCGAGACAATTCAATTTGTTCGCTTTGGATCGGTTTTGTACTACATGATACACGATCCAAAATGTGTCGTACAACGACATGTCATATGTTGACTAGATGGGCTAAACTGGCACTTTGGAATAGGTTTTTAATTCATAGCGTTCACCACTGCGGCTAGTTTCCTCTTATCCGTTTAGAAAATCGCTGGACCTAATTCAATGACACCTTGTACACACCTGAATTTATAAATAACCATCGATGTCATCATTGACGTTAGTTTGTTTTTCAACGGCAGAAGAGGTGCACTTAATGTGCATCTCAGCTTGGTCTCTTCCAATCTGGGTCTTATGTATAAAGGAAACCTAGATGATACGGCGGCCTTAGGTTACCTTTTCAATTTTGTCTCTTTTTTTGAAATCCTCGTGAAACGAGCTAATCAAGATGGTCATGCTCCTTCACTTTGTTCCTAAGAATACCCGATTCCTATTCAGATTATCATCGAACCGTATTTTTCGCACCCGTGAAGCCAGAGAGCGAACGAGTTTTCTATTCTATGTAGACAAAACTCCGTACATGTTCATTTCAGGATGCCTTATAGGAGTCAACTTTGAATTGAGCTATCGGTCTACACGTATGTTCAGAAAGATGTGATAATTCAATTCTCTCTCCATGATAAAATTGGTAGCTATGCCAAAGTTATTGAATCGGCTTAGAACTCTACCTTGATCCTACTTTTCATTTGGACGTATTCTGATATTTTTTCTATCGGTTACTGAATACCAGTTAGCTTTGGGCTAAGTACTGGACGATGTTGGTAGCTGTTGATCTGTTCACCGAGCTTGCTATTTAAGACTACATCATCAGCGCACGATCTGGTGGGTAGTCAGGTAGCTGTTGATCTGTTCACCGAGCCTGCTATTTAAGACGACATCATCAGCGCACGATCTGGTGGGTAGTTTCTCTCTCCGTGCTTGCACTTATATACTTTGAAAACAGCAACTTCAAGCTCCGGTGTGATTGGCTGTTCATAGTCATCTCAGTTGAGATATGATTGGTTCGTTCGTGATATGTATCGCTGAAAGACCGGCTAATTATAGAAGTCACGTGAGTAGATCCTGCCATCACTTTGTTTTTTAGGGCTATTGCCATCGAATCTTTTGAGTGCTAGTTTATTGTCGTTGTTTTCACCGTGGACCAATTTTGTGTTCTGTACTCCGGAAGGAAATAATGAATTTGGCTCGCGGTCAACCCGTACGTCGGAAGCCCGGTCGGCTCAACTTTACGGATTTCAGTGAAAACTTTCAGCACTGTTGCTCTCAGGAATGTGAGTTTAATACAACCTGTCAGGGTAACTGCACCAACCACAGATTTAACGAACTTCCTGCTTACTTGTAGTTTTCGACCATAGGCTCCAAAAACGATGTCACTATGACTGTGTAACTTTTGCCACAGCTGTTCGATCGCTATATTCACTTGTGATTGCTTGAGATATCCAGCAGGTGTGCCTGTCGAGTTCTTTTGAGGCGATGTATTGTTACCTTTCTGTGTAAGGTTTTGTTCCCTTGAAACGTGTGAGTTAAAAAGAGTGAAAAATATGATCGCGGAGTCTCTTTCATATAGTGCTACCATGCAACTGGAAGAAGCCATGGACAGTTGCTTGGCCAAGGGCAACGGGCATGTCGTGGTATATGCAGGCGTGAGGCTTAACGTAATCTCAGCTGAATCTCTCATCATCGACAGCATCACATCAGTGTTCAACACTGATGCCGTAATTTGGATCTCTTTCAGCTGAATGTACTGCACAAAGGGTGCCTCATATTTTGGTTGTGACAATGTCTACTGATGTTCCTTGATGTGGCACTAGTCTTTGACAGTCAACTGTCGGTCCGGCTCCTTTTGTGGCTTGTCATGTAGGCCTAGCCCCCCCGTCCATCTTCTCTTGCTAGGTGTTTTCCGCAGAAGTTGTGATTCAGTTCCAGAAAACAAGACTGATTTAGGTGTCGGAATGAAGCTTTTATCTTCAGCTTACTTTGGTGACATTTTCAGAATCCTGTCAGACCGTCCTAAGCGTCCTCTTATGGGACATGTGAAGACTTATTAACATATAAAAATATAGTAGCTGGCTTATTGATAACTTTTTCCTCTCGTTTGACTGAGAGTCTAGGGGAGGACGTAGGATCGAAAATCCCAATAGATACTACTGAATTAGGTGACAAACGGGCTCATATTAAACATTATCACTTGGTATTCTTATCGATATCTCATCAGCATGACTTTTTCGGAAAGACAATATGCCGGGTGATAGCCAGACGCATCTCGTTACCAAGTTTTCACAAACACACACATCGTCTTCTCCGTACTTTGGCAGCCTCAGTTGGAGCCAGCGTGGAACAAATTGTTAGACACCGAATGGTGTTTGAATCCCGCTTGGTCGTGGATAAAATTTGTGTTTTTCGCAATGGTTTCATCCTCAGTGACTGCCGCTACTACAGTCCACGGTTTTTTTATTCAAATTGATGCCACCGTACAGTCTGGAAATGGGGTTTCTTCCCAACTTCAGCAACAAATAGCGGCAGGGCAAATGTCGTTGGTCCATTTTGTGTTTTTTGCTATTACTGTTTCATCATTCATGTATATTGAAACAATTTCCTCTTTAAGTGATCTGGTCGGATACGCTGTACTTACATCCACCTTCCTTTTGCACTTCATATTCGAGGTTCTCCACCAATACCACCCACCTACCTCCAAGATGGGATACAGAGTAGCCCTTCGACCACACTCTTCCCGTCCCATGCTGTGATATTGCTTCTCCCTATCAGACTCGGACTAGATAAGCGGATCGACGCACGCTACGTCCCAATGGTGTGTCGCCTCGTTCGTGATCCTTGCTTCGTCGGTATCATTGGAGGCCGCCCAAGACATTCCATTTATATTTTGGGCTGTCAGAATACGCAGTTGATCCATCTCGATCCTCACTTCACACAACCCGTTGTGCGAAACGTTGTGGACTCCGAGGAATTCAATGTAAAGGTTTGTGTTGGAAACCGCTCGGATTTTATCTCAGGCCTTAGCCGTTCGGTAAATTTTAGATCGTGGTGTAAAGAATACAAGTACGCCATCCTACAACGGTGGTTTCAGCGAATGCGATAGTGCCTCTCATCGCAGAGGAGTTTGGGCTCAAGTGAGCATTAAGAGCAGTGCTGCTCGAGCTGTTTCCGAAAAATTCTCAAATGTTTTTTCCAACTCGGTTCGCTTATGATCGCCGCGAGAAACATGGCTTTATGTTTTCGCCTAGGGTTCTCAATATGAACACAGCAATTCCCTTCCCCTAAGATAACTAATTAGTAAGCTGACGACCACTGTCACTCGTCATGCGATCCGACAAGATACTACTGCTGCATTCTGTGTTTGTCGTTCCGATTTCGCTCGTTCTTATAGTAGGGAGAATTGGGTGCAAATAGGTGAGAACACAAACGGTATAGTAGTAAAGCTTGAATGGCCCAAGTGGTTAGAGCGCGAATTTACTGACCGGAAGGTCCGTGGTTCGAACCCGACCTCTGCCTCTCGACTTCCCCTGTCTAGGCTTGGGCAACCTGGCAGTAGCCCAGCCCTGGTGCTTCCTTCGGGTGGCATGGCAGTTAGGCACCGAAAGACAGCAATTCCCTTCCCCTAAGATAACTAATTAGTAAGCTGACGACCACTGTCACTCGTCATGCGATCCGACAAGATACTACTGCTGCATTCTGTGTTTGTCGTTCCGATTTCGCTCGTTCTTATAGTAGGGAGAATTGGGTGCAAATAGGTGAGAACACAAACGGTATAGTAGTAAAGCTTGAATGGCCCAAGTGGTTAGAGCGCGAATTTACTGACCGGAAGGTCCGTGGTTCGAACCCGACCTCTGCCTCTCGACTTCCCCTGTCTAGGCTTGGGCAACCTGGCAGTAGCCCAGCCCTGGTGCTTCCTTCGGGTGGCATGACAGCTGGACACCGAAAGGGTGCTACGGCTGAACGGATAGCCCACACAAGATCGGTTGTTGAAATTTTATGTTCCAGGCAATCAACATACCAGGTTTCACACTTGTGGGTTTCGTTAATAAACCAGTTTTCCATCCGTAGAACCACAACACCAGGGATTCCACACTACCGGACCCTATGTGGTACTTTACTTCGATACTCTTTCACTGTGATTGGTTGTCCGACTTGTATTCCAGTCGCACAACTAGTTTACTGATTCCTTTGTGGTCATCGCTTCGCCTTATGAACATCAATAGGGCTACCTGAGTTGTGGCCCATCGTCAGTGTTTTGGGCGTTGTAGCGGTGGTTTTCTCTGTATATCCTCTTGTTTCTGGTACCGATACCGAGCCGAGTACACCTGAGAGCGGAGCTTTGTTATTCAATGTTTCGATGGCTGCGGGTTGTCAGGAGAAAAACAACTATAAGAGCACGAAACAGGGTGATTCTTATCTACTCTTATTGGGTAAACATTCATGTGCCCGTCTGATCGGTCCAAATGATGCGATCACGCCTGTGGTTTGAAGCTGGGGTTAACCGGTCACGCTGTGGTTTGATGTGGTTCACAAGTGTGGACCACACCGCGGATATGGACTGTTTGTCGTAATGGGAACTGTGAATAGTGAGTGAGATTCTGTCCATGACTTGATGTTCCATAATTGGTTAACTAGATTGCTGAGCACACGACGCTCAATCTCTTTGCTTTCGTTCGTAGTGTACGTCAAGCTGACCAGTTTTCGTTGACTTCTCCTAGCTACCACGCATTGGGATTACATGCAAGCTGCACTACAAGGTATTTGCCACTTTTTTCAAAATTAGTTGGACGATTGACTGCGTTGATGTTCTACTCCAACCGTACGACTGTTTACTACACGCCGTGTCACTGGCGAAATGAAGCACAGCGCTGCGAACTGCTACCCATCGCTCGGCTTGCGTTCTCTGCCAGGTTCCAACAGGCGGACTCGTGATGGAGTTAGTCAAAGGACGTATAACCTGTGAGTGAAGCGGGCGGATTTCAGCATCCTATTCCAAGGATGACATAATTCACACTTCAATTGAGCCGATTATAGAAATGCGGTTTAAGTTTAGGTGACACGGAGTTCGGGATACCCGCATCTCAACACCCGTCATCAAGGCTCAAGTCTGCCGTGAAGTACGCTTCCCATTCTAACCGCAAATCGTCAATTTACCCATAAATTCTCATGGACCGTTTTTATATGAACGTAAGGTCAGTGGATGCTCCCAACATACCATTCACAGTCGTCCTCATAAATTCTCATGGACCGTTTTTATATAAACGTAAGGTCAGTGCATGCTCCCAACATACCATTCACAGTCGTCCGTTTTCCCCTCCCACAGACGTGGCATTGTCTGGTGCCTCGGGTGATTGAGGCGGCCAAATTGGACCCTAGTTGCGCTGTTGGCTTCTATTGCCGGTCTCGAGGAGATCTCAGCGACCTGTTGGAACGTCTACCGCAAACCATGTCAATCCGTACGGCAAAAAGCACTACAAGTCCAGTCATGGAAAGCCTCATTGAAATCAAGGATGAGGATGAATAATTTGCTATTTTATTCCTTCTGCCATGTTGTCTTTCACCAATATTCTGTCGTCCTTTTGCTAGTTGTGACTGGCGTTTGTTTCTTCTCGACTTGCGACAAATGATTCCAAGATAAAAATAAAACTGATCGTTCAGCCTCAAAACCCTTTCGGTGCATGGCTGGCATGCCACACGAAGGAAGCATGAAAGCCAAGATACTGCCACAGGCTAATACTATCCACTAGAAAGGTACTAGTAGTAGTCCATTGTCGATACGTGAAAGAGAGGATATATCTACGAGAGGTTGTAGTGAGTTTCAAATTTTGACCGTGTGTTAAAAAGTTAACTGGTTTCGGCTTGGACCATGTGGAGCGGGTATTGGATATCCGTTAAGATTCTCAATGGAAGGGCTATAATGCGATTGCTTGCTGACCAGAGAGCTGATGGATGCATCTTTTGATATCCCACTACGTCTAGAAGCATGCCTCAAGAATTGTGCGCGAGTGTTTATCAAGTAATTCTGGGCGTATAACAGTGGTACGGTAAGTGTAGTGTGAGGGACATAAGGTGACAAACCAAGTTAGTGGACTTTGGATATCGTTAGAACGGATCTGATCTAATGCATCTTGACGATATGGATTGAGCGTATTTAGACAGCCGGTTTAACTTGGTCTATTTTAATGTCACCGAATTCTCAGACTAAGTGCCATTTTGTAATGGCTGGTTTCGCCGTTACTCATGGAGCATAACGTGACAAAGGTATGCGACCTCTGTTTTTCGACGTCACTTCGGAGAATCCTTTTGAAGCAGAAATCAGTTTTTCTGTTTTCCACTGTCCCATTCAGGTATTGAGTAATGTTAGAATCTCGGTTACATCGATCGGCTATTGATGTGTTTGCCGAGCTTCGTAATTGGCGTGCAAACGCTTTGTCACACACGTGTGTGGTTGTGTCTCCTCGTATGTTGGCGAAACATTTGCAAGCCAGTTGACGAGCTCGACGAACAGATCAAATGGCACTTGATTAAGGTTGCTGTCATTCCTGTTTGCGTGCCGGGAACAGCGCGATTCCCATTCTTCTAAGGGGTTGCATGACAGCCCATGATAGTAGAAGCGTTAGTGTATACCAAACGTCGTCATGTCGCAGCCTCGTTACGCTGAGTTGAACGCCAATCCATTGCTTTGTCCGGATGTAATAAGCAATTTCATTGTGCGATCTACCGTAATTCCAGTGCATCATAGCATTCAGACCATCCTGTTTTTCCACAGCGAATCACCTCGGATATGTAATAATCCATGACGCGGAGAAGCTACGTTTAGAAGATGCTTTCGGAATGTTCCGATTTCTTAGCCACTGAATGAGATCATGTCGGTGCATATTATGCATAGTTTACTCCCAAGGATGAAAGGGAGGAAATCTGGCCTTACGTCTTCTGATTTGGAGTAAGCATCGCACGCTGAGGCATGCCTCTGCAACCGCTCCACTCAAGTCGCCATTTGAGCTCAACTCCCGCATCTCGCGTGAGACGCCGATCCACACGCGATGTGTGATCTGCTTCTCCACTTGGTGCACGACAGGGTAGTCGTGCAAGAAAAAAGGCCGCAGCCATTTTGGGCGAGCGACGGGGTTGATGCAATCTACCAAATGCACTGGCTGCCCACCTGACTGATACGTGATTTCAGAGACGGGTAACCGAACAGCTCGCTTTCGTAAATTCCCCACACGGACTAAAAAACAATTATACACGGTGCATAAAGTGGAACCGGGGCTTTCGATTCCCATTGATTCATCAAAATATCACAGTTGGAGAGTAATCAGTTTCAGCAGTACAGTGCACTCCCTTTAGTGGGACTGCGCGCAGTGTGTATGCCTAACGGGTGTGTGGATGCGAGTGAGCTGAGCTGCACAAACTTTTGACTGCACAGGCTAGGGTTGTTGAGCATAATGGCGACACTTTCCACCGAGGCGTCTGACTGTTTTAGATCTTGTCTTGACTGCATGCTTGGTGATTCGGAAGGCGTGTTTGTGTAATTGGTGGTTTATGTGTGACCCGATAACGCTCCATCCTGATCTAAAACTATCAGCATTCATCCGAGCAGCATGAGTATGCCTCCGTATACGTTCAGACATTTGTGTCGTCGTGCAGCTTATGTGCCCTACTTAGTTGAGAGACTGTGCGCTTGGACAAACTCCTGTTATATGTCGGGCCAGAGGCTAGGCTATTCACCGCGGGTTGTGCATCTGTACGGTTCATTCTGGCCATGTTTTTGAAAATGAATGGCTCTGTATCAGGAAGGTCAGATTCCTGAAAACAACTACTGAATGCCCGAGATCTACTGAGACCCTCAGCTCTGCTAGGTGTTGACCAGTCAGACAACGCCCCCTCAATATTCAGCGTCTCACAGCCTTCTGTCAAACCCAGACAGCGCGAGTCAGCGTTGATCAAGGTCAGACAACGCCCCCGCAGTATGCAGCGAGTCGCAGCCTATACCAAGACCAGACCGCGTGCGTCAGCATTGGACCAAGTTAGACAGTGTCCCACCAATGACTAGCTTGAGTTGTATTCTCGCACTCGCACGTACTCACACTCTCGCACTCGCTTGTTCGGAATATAGCTGTTGTGTTCCCTTCTCTGAGTCTTTTTTTCCATAAGAAAGCCCCATGATCGTATGCTGTGAGTGTTTGCGTACACTTCCGGCTGTAATGTTGAATACCTCTGTATCAGGACATCTTCGATTTAACTCAATTAGGTTCCCATTGCACCCAACGTGCTCTGTGAGACAGCACGGACTTGAGGTCCTGTTGCAATGGCACAAAACAATGAGGGTTTAGGTATCAACCGCTGCGTGTCTTTTTGCGAAAAATGCCGCGCTGCAGGGAACCCACTGTGTTTCTAGGAAGGATGTGGCTTGGTCGTGTGCTGTCGAAAAGTTTTCAGCAACCTATGAGTAGTGTATTACGTCTACACTGTATTGCGGTATCTCGAATATCGTACCAAGTGTAACATGAGGCGGCCTGTTTCAACACACTCATTTGAGAAGAACATCACAAGCGAGCTACTCAGCTAGGTTGCAGGTAAGTCTTCCTTCAAAACCAAGTTAGCATGCAAATGAGTGTATATGATATATAGTCTGGTGTGTATAGTGTATAGTCTACTCGGACTATGAAGGCTATTTTGGTGTTTTTGATTAAGCGATTCAAAAATCTGACCGGGATCATTCTACCACTGTATAATAGCAACATGCTCATCTCATGTGCGAGACGTTCGGAATTGTAATCCTGATACAACAGAGGGTGTGTACTGCTGGTGACCTCTGATAAGAAAAATAATCGAACCCGGCATTTTCCCGCTTTTAGATGGGTTGGCGGGAATGATCGTGTCAGGATAAGAGATGAGCTACTCAGACGAGTTGTGATGAAAATGAGAACAGGGAAGGGGCTTTGTACCAGCTTGTCACAAACTTCCCAAGGATAGTTTTCGCCTTTTTTTGTTGCGGGGTCATAGAGCATGACAACTTGGGAACTACCGATTGTGAGCGAATTAGCTCCCGCCCTTGTACACGATTACGCACAAAATGTCATCAACGTGTCTCCATAATAAGTCATTCTTTGTATGGTCCAGCTAGGGCATTTGTACTCTAGTTTTCGTATGAATACTAAATCCAGCTATGGACCCAATGGAGATACCTTGCTACTTCATCATCCTGAAAGCAAATAGCACCACTGGGGATCCGAACTATATTTACAGTACAAAGTAAAAGTATTGAATTGTTCTCTAATGAAGTTAACCACAATGAGGTGACGAGTGATTGAGTATCTCATAGCGGCACACTCACGAACAGTGGCAACACGTCCAGCGAAGTCATCCTCACGTCGGTTACACTGAGTGAGTCGTTTGCGTTAACTAGTCCTCACTCACATCCAAACACCTCTCGTACATACACATTACGCAACTCCTAACTGAAGGGGATGCACTGCATATAACTACTTAGTTCGATGGAAATTGGCTACAATCACCATCTATGGTAGTTCGATGAACCACCGGGAATAAACGACACTGTTTTACCATTTTATACACGTATATACGTGTAGTAGCCTATGTGGAGAATTTACGAAAGCAGTTTGTTCACTACCCTGTCTTCTCATGTCCGATCCGCTCAAACCCGCTAAGATGCGTTTTTGGTATCGATGTGTGATCATTTCTAAGGCAACTGGTATTACGTTGCACAACCTGAGTTGATGCACGCAGTAAACTGGTTGTGTACATGTTTTACATTGCAAATTCTCGAAGCCACATTTGGCCGTCCTAGGATTATTTCGAAGAACTTGCGGAATTAACTTCACTGTATACTAAGACCGGCTTTAAAGTGTCGACGTGATAATCAGGTGTTCTACAGCCTGGGGGCTTACCGTCTTGGAGCAACGACGTGTGCCACTTTTCCAACACCGATTCGCTCGCTTAGTTATACGAACACCTAATGGATGCCCCGCCTGGGTATGCACATACACCCGTTTTTCATTCAGTGTATGAGCCATTCCACTCGTCACCTCCAATTTGGTTGGTGTTTGTATGGAAGTTTGTCGGGAAGCAGGAACTGACACACTGTCACGCGGTTCAGTCTTGAGCAAATTTCGCGTGAAAGCTGAAATACACCCAAGGCAACAATAGTCGCAGTTTGACGTCATAACTCCAATCAAGCAGTTATCTGGTCTTCGGCCTGTTCGCTGAGCTGAGCAATTTGATTGCAAACATTTTATCCCCAATCTAGGTGACATCAATCAATCAATCAATCAATCAATTTATCAGCTATAAACCGTGTACCATAGGCACATTGGTTCCAGCTGCTACAGTTTCGATCACCGGAAATGTGGAATGTAAAAAGAAGCCTTGGAGGCGAAGGTATGTTCGGAAATTGAGTAGCTACGCATTGAAGGCTATAGCTTTGATGCACGAGCGCCACTGACTGCGCGATTGGGCCATTTCTGCCAGTGTCGTTAACCACTGGTGATTTGAGTCCCGGGGTCCCCATCCAGGGAGGCGGCAGTTGCCCGCCCGACTAAGTTTACTGGTTAGCGCTTTCGTACTTCGTTGCCAGGTCATACACTGTCCACCTCTCGGTCGCTTCCACTCAGCACAGGGCTGGGCGAAAAGAGCTCTGCGGGGCAGACGGTCTTCTGGCATGCGGAGTACATGTCCCAACCAGCGCAGCCTATGAAGCGTGAGTAATTCATCTATCGCGGAAGAGTTTCTTCTTCCTAAGACCAACTGACGTACCTCAGCATTACTAATCCGATGTTCCCACCAGACCTGACCAATGCTGCGGAGACATCGATGATCAAACACTGACATCTTCCGTACGTCCTCTGCACATCAGTGCGTTGTCTGAGAGGGTAGTGGTGCATAGTGATGGGTCGGTGGTTGGTTGATGAAACGTTTGCAATCAAATTGCCCAGCTCAGCGAACAACCCAACCATTATCTACGCTCCCTGAGCTACCAGCATTTTCCTTTATAGGAAAGCAGTTATCTATGAAACTGAATGAAGTTCTCAATGTAGAGCGTACATCTACTTGAGTATCATAAACTTTAATACACGGTCTAAAGCTAACTCAGTGCAACGTCACTTCCTGCCTTAACGTACCACTTACGTAGTTGGTGAAAGCTCCTGGACGAGTGCTGTAACTGATGGTAGAATAACGACTAACCGTAATAACTTATCAATACGACTGCCCAGTGTTGAATTCAATTCACTCCATCGGCGCTTGGTTGGGACTACTCGACCGAAGTTAGTCATTCTGGGCTGGTCTCTGGGATACCTATCACTATCCTCTTAACCGGCAGATTATTGCCGGTTATAGCCTCTAGAGAACGTGAGTTACGGGAATGTCCGAAAGAGTACATTGTTTGCACAGCCTGGTTGCCGGTCGATCGTTTCTTCCCAGAGTGCTTTATTTACACAGGAGATTCAATGGCGGATAAATCGGAACTGAAGAATGGTTTCTCCCTAGAGAAGCAGTCGCTCAAGCTCGGTCAATCGATTGCCATGGATGCATGCATGTATTGGGGCGAGATGTCCCAAGTGATTAGAGCGCGAATTTACTGACCGGGAGGTCCGTGGTTCGAACCCGACCTCTGCTTCCCGACTTCCCCTGTCCCGACCTGGGGAACCTGGCAGTATCCCACGCTCCCGTCGGGTGGCGTGGCAGCCAGGCACCGGGAGGGTGTTACAGCTGAACGATTTATTTTTATTTATATGCATGTATTCGGGATAAACCGACGTGGTTTGATGCATTAACATGTTGCATTCTATTCAAAAGTACACGGAAGTGGTGGACTTTTTCGAACTCAGGATGAACAGGGTTGAATGCTGTGAGGTTTTTTAGCCCTTCCCTACTGACACCCTATTCAAAGCAAACTTTTTCAATCAACAACGATGACGAATTTCCAGGTGATGCGGTTCATGATCCGGTCAAGTTTTTGCGACCCGCTATTTATCGGAGTGACTTTCCCCCATCTTTTCGAATGTGGCAAGCAACAGGCCCAATTCAATCCAAAGCACAACGCACGAGTGTGTTTGATGTCATTTCGCTGTTCATAATTTTCACCACCGCTGACTGTTTGCACTAACGTTTACACACCACGAGAGAATGATTGAGTTTTGGATTATTTTGCATAACACATTTTGTACGTTACTGACCAAAAAGTTGGAAGTAGTATTCAGCATTTGAGTTGGTACACTCCTTTCTTGTCAAACGAACCATTGTTACGGGCCAAAACCACGCACACGGCTCTGAGCTGTTCAACTGAGTACTGCACGTAAGGGACAACTCACCTGTTCACAACGGCTACCTGAAACGTGCTGTTTCACGCTGCGCTCCGTTCAATAGGCCTCAGAGTTTGGAACCCTTCCCCTCGGGCTCCCGATGCGGTCATTACTTGCTCTAGAGTGTTGGGATCCTCGGAATCATTAGAACTAGACGATCATGGCATTTAGCCGCCTTTCGTGCTGACATTCTACAAGGATTTCCAGGGGTGCAAAGAGGACAGCCCAGTGAATGAAGAAACCCTTTCTAATCTGAATTGTCTAGACTGTTCGATATTGAATCCTTACATAAGTCAAAACAGTCAGACCACGTTATTTCAGGCTACTACCAAGCAGTCTGAACCCCCCGAATTCTTTTATAACACTGCTGTTCCCCTATTCTATCCAATACGAACTTCGGCTGATTTATACGGCGGACACTGTCCGGACCGATTACGTCTCGCACTAACCGCCCTACGTACTTCTGTTCACCATTGTATGCTGTTGCGTCCGAGCGTCCCTGAGTGGTCCTGCATGGGGTTCAGGCGGGGACTCACCTGCCCAAGGCTATTTTATTCAACACATGCAGGTCGTTTCCTAATGGCCCGTGTATTCGACTGTGGTGCAGTTCGCGCATACCATAGGCTTGCTGTACGGCGCAAACTTGGAACTATGATGTTTTGAAGCGCGATAGGCGCCTGCTGATCACTCTCTGTTCGTTCGGTTTATTGTAGTTCATTCGTAAATGTTCACTTGTCCCCCCTCCCCTGATAGTGTGAAGACTCTCACATGCCCTATCCGTCTTCTGCATGCTTCGTTTGTCACACAAGGGTGTCACAGAGACTGTTATAGGTATTCCTTACAGCTCGATTGTTATAGTTTGTTGTCATTGATCGTATGTCCTTATTCATGCTGAACATAAATCGAGATGCTTTAAGACCAGATTCGTGGTTCCCACTGCCCCATCTGCTGTTTGTGACAATCCTGTCGCCCGTGTCAGTAGTGATGTGTCCGCTGCTCAGTATCCCAAGTACGAATTTCCCTATCGGTCTTCCTCCCAACTTCGAGTCTGCGTCGAACAGCAACAAAAGTGGCCTCTGTGGAATCCGTCATATCGTTCTGGATTCCACACTATATATCGGGTAAACCGAAAGACATGTAGGCCTACCGCTAAAGGAACTGAAGTTTTTTGACAGGTCACTTAGAGGTGACAGGTTCTTCTCCGAAATGACCCGGGTACTGAGCATTCGCTCTCAGTTATTTTATACAGCACAGACAACGAGTGAGTTTAACCGTATTACTTACAAGAGCAAACAGGGCGTCATTCATCCGACGAACTAGTTGTACCGATATGGATCAGAGGCCCACAATTGCAGTTACGCCTTCCCATGTCCAATTAATGGAAGAAAACTCGAACCAGGAATAGATCAAAACGGCAAACGTGTTCTTTTTTTTTACAAAAAAGAAAACAGCAGTAAAAAGATACCGCAGTACATGTGAACTCAGATGGAAGTTACTCAGGTTGGGAGCGGGAGACAATCGCAAACGCGGTGTCCGTATTGAATAGACACAAAAATACACGGGGATTGTAGGGGCATTGAGAGTAGCAGCAATCGATGACCATGAGTAGGTGTGATGGTGGCAAGTGTGTGACCCGACCGGGATGAAACATATCTATTCAACATTGTCTCAAAGTGTAAGTACTGCAGGTGTGGTGGGGCGAGATGGGGTGAAACGAAGAATACCATCTCTCATGATGAAATACGCGCTTAATTTTGAATACCGCCAGTGGAACGTCGTCTTAATCCGGATGGGCTCGCGGACAGATTTCTGGTAGAAAAAGTAGTAAAATGCAACTTGTCCGGAAGAAAGCCACTAGATAGTGAGGGCTGCACAAACATGAGTTAGGATAATTGGAAATGGGCAGCCTGAATAGATATTACCATTAGTCACACATGTCCACTTCGTGTGGACCCAAAATACCGGGAACAGCTGCTAACCGCCTCATCTTGGCTTCCTGAGCCTGCTGAATCTCTTGTTCCCGTTCGTCTAAATACAGGTCGGACAAATCCTGACCTGCAACTTCGCGGATCTGAACCAAGAAATCCCGAATATGTTCCCGAAAAGCCGGCAAATCGTGGTTAAATGAGAATAGACCGTCAATAAATACGCGGATTTGAGGCTCCTGCAGATGAGGAAACACCTGCTTGAGCAGTTGACTCAAACTTTGATGTACGTAACGCACATTGGCTTTTGGGCCAATGGGGTTCTCCGGGACATCGCTCAAAGGTACCGTGACGACATCGTTTTCCACGATTTTGAACATATAGGCTAGCAAAGAGCATTGCAAGGTGAGATCTGGAAACAAAAAAGGTAGAAATGTTAGTTTCAGAATGGCTTGGCAAACAATGTTTGGTTTCATAGTTGGGTAACTGACACGAAAGCTTTGTCATACCAAGTGAGCAGGCGACCAAGTTGACCAGGTTTCAAGGCAGACGGAGAACCAATCGGCAAGACCCCTTCCGATTAGTGTTGAATGTCGTTAAAAGGTCATGTCGGTTATTCTGGATGCATAAATCTTACGGTTGATGGGTTGGTTGAATTACAAATCATTTTGACCGGGTTTTGGTCCTTGATCTTCCGGTTCAGGGCGCTTCAATTGATGATTCACCTCAGGTGCCAGTGGTAAATTTTGTTCGTTTATGTGGGTTTGTAACTGTCACAACAATTTAGTTGGGAGGGAGTGGTTATCATCAAAGACAGCAACATCAGTGTTTACACTGATGCTTCACTGCCGTCAAAACCATAAAGTTCGTCTAATTTCATATATATATATATATATATGAGATTAGGTGAAATTTTTTGTCGGTTTGGTTCTTGCACTCCAGATCTAAGCGACCTTTGTTGATAACTCCTCTTTCTGATAACCCCACACCGTGTCAGCTAGGCTAATTTAAAACCGTTCCCCACAGGTTTGCCAGTTCTACGCCAATTCCATTTACACTGGAACGCTTGGCGATTCCCACTGTCTCAGCTATCAGTCTCTGTGGAGTGAACCGTGATCCCCGCCGCAAAAATTCAACATTTTCTAAGTATATTCTGTGTCTCGCGTCCACTACATGTCCCGCCATTGCTGAGTCTTTCAGAAACGCTCGATATTCATCTACGTTTCTAAGCGGCCTCTATTTTTCTCTTGTGTTCACTTCTGGTGTGAAGTTCTCCGGCCGTCTGTCCTATGTAGGCTTTAGTGCAGTCGTTGCACTTAATTTTGTAGACACAGTCCCCGATACTGTTCACCGGGAGGCTAGCCTTCAATTGCACCAGTGCAGAGCGCAAACTGTTACCCTTCTGGAACGCTACTCTTATGTTAGTCGTGTTCAGAATCATTTGAATGACTTCGAATGTCCCTGGTTTATATAGAATAGCAGCAATCCATTCCCTGTTGGGCTTCGCCACAGGTACCAATACCCTTCGTAATCCACGTCTAATCAAACGAGCTGGATATCCACTATCCCGAAGTTTGTTCTTTACTTCAATTTGGGCCACTTTCCGATCAACTCCTTCTGTGCACAGGACCCTTACTCGGCTAAACATTGATGAGGCAGTACTAGGGAATACCGACTTCGGATGGGCAGTCGAGTAGATCAAAATCGCACCAGTTTTAGTTCGCTCCTGACACACTAGCCTTAAGTGTCATGCAGTCTAAGAAGGGCAATGTACCCCCAGTTGACTCTATCTCCATACTGAATTTGATGTGAGGATTAAGGTCGTTCGGATAGTTGTAAAACTCACTGACGCTGTCTTGCTTAATCACGACAACGCCAAAATAGCTTGGGTCGAGATTAGAATGCGGTTCAAGTTTTCTGTTCAAAATCTTCCATAAAAATGTTTGCCAAAACCAGGGATGTTGGGAATCCCATTGCTAAACCTTGTACTTGGGTGTAAGCCACGGAGTCAAAAACAAAGTGAGTGAAATTCAAGCATGGTTTTATGGCTTCCACTAGTTTATTCACCGTATGCTGTGTCTGTTCTGAAAGGGTGGTGCCTGCTAGTAGCGATCACTTGGCTGTTTCTACAGAATCCCCATTTGGCACGTTTGCATATCGCGAGTTGATGACGACACCTACAAGAAGGTCCTTTAATTCCTCGGGGACACCTGCTACTTTGTTGAAAAAGTTATCGTTCAGCTGTTGAATCCTTTCAGTGTCTGACTGCCACGCCACCAGAGGGATGCACGAGGGCTGGGATACTGCTGGGTTGCCCAAGCCTAGACAGGAGAAGTCGAGAGGCAGAGGTCGGGTTCGAACCACACCTTCCGGTTAGTAAATTCGCACTCTAACCACTGAGCAGTCATATGAATTCTTAATATAAATGAGGGGTTTTAGAATATCTGCCAAGAATCTGGCCACCTCATGGGTGGGGAGCTTATTCCGTCTACTATGGGTAGAATGTAAACCCGTGGTTGGTTTCACTCTTGGGGTACAAACGGTACCGCTTACCTTGCCCTATGTGGCTTATCACGGAACACAAATACCTGCCAACTTCAAATTTACTCCTATCCACTTTAGAAGTAATATCCATCTGTCAGTACGGACACTCAGCTAGGTTCCGCTTAACCTTCTGTAGGTGATCACTCTTGTTTGTGAGGACGGTGACCTCATCCGCCCTTGTAATCACTATGTTATTGACTTGTTTTAGGGTGGTCCGTAGTTGCAGAAATTAGTTTAAAAAACCAAGTCGGTTAAAAGGCATGAATTATTGCGGATGGGCAGAATCAGTGAGTTTTTCGCTGAGCAAAATAGAACTGTTCCAAATCCCACCTCGAGAACTCGAAAACAGTTTACTCTGAGCTGGTGTTCAACTATTTAACCAGTGGGAAATGTAAATAACCGGAAACGGTCATTTATGCTTGACTTCTTGCGCAACAGTAGTAAACTTTACCCTGTGCACAGAAGTGAATCGGTTTGCCGACAGTGTGTTCTACGGCTTTCAAGGAGAGAAGAATCATCCTCCTGCCCGCAAACCGACGCTAAGGCTTGGCAAGAAAAGGGTACAAGTATTCTCGCGTAATATATAGTGTTGAATAAAACCAAGGAGGTTAAAATTTCCACAAAAAGTGGGTCGATCACAATGTGGAAGAAGCCAGCTCCGAGATTAAACTGATACATGAAAAATGCTTACTTCCAGTTTGAGATCGATCCGTGATGACTGCAAACATGTGCTGCAGGATATCCATGTAGAATGTTTTGAAAAACACCTGGCGCTGTTCCACATTTGCGCTTGACATGTTCACAAGCATTGTATGTAAAATATTCAGACCTGTTTCTGAAACCTACAAGCGGGATGGGATACGGGTGAAGTAAAGGTGGAAAAACAAGAAGTCACCGTCAAAAGAGAGCCAAATTTATTGTCGCCAGTTTTGATATGAATAAACGGTACGGAATGAGACGGTATACAATCGAACCAAGATGTAAACGAATCAGAGCCCTAAACAGGATATCGAAAAAGTCTTGAGGACCGGGAGGTTTGCTTCATTAGCCAAAACAACGACTAGTAGTGTGGGAGAATCATTGCTGGTGGAATATAAGTCCAAACCAGCACGACAGGTTGTTAGGGACGCATGGCATTGTTTCCACAGCATTGGACAAATGCGTTTTATGTAGCGGACAGGTATCAGCGACTTGTTCTGTTCAGCTGTAACACCCTTTCGGTGTCCAGCTGCCATGCCACACGAGGGCTGGGATACTGCCAGGTTGCCCAAGCCTAGATAGGGGAAGTCGAGAGGCAGAAGTCGGGTTCGAACCACGGACCTTTCGGTCAGTAAATTTGCGACTTCAGCCATCTCGCGACTTGTCTTCACCGAACGATCGTTGGATGCACTTTCCACTCCAGTGAATGCTCTAACATAAGCCGATAGTCGGGCCCAGAGGCTTGGAGTAGCGGAACGCACACGGTCTCTCCTATTGGTTGACGATACCTCTCTGAACAAGGTGTACAGCGGACTCGCCTTGTGGGTGAACCGTGTTTACGCATGTAAACAAGACAAATAATTTTGTTCGATTGCCTATTTTGCTGATGAATCCTCGTTGAGAATAACTGCCGCATGAGAATGCTCAACCAAAAACTCAATTTTGCGGATAGGATCTACTATCAATTTTTTATCCACAACTTGTCCGAACATTACGAACACCTGAGTGAATCGTTCGACTAACCAGAAAGGTGTGGCGGAATCTCCATGGCCTGTCGAGGGTTCAACTTAGCGACGATTATTAGATGAAAGGACATGCACATCGCAGATAGTTTCACAGGCTTGCGCCGAATCAGTAACTGTCGTCAGCGTCCTTCGCTCAGAACTGGGCCGCAATGTCAGTAACACTCCGTTCCCATGAAGCTCGGTAGAAATCATATTGGAAATCGATTTCGCGTCAGTCGGACGCCACTACCGAGTGAACAATGCGGCTTCCGACTATTCTGATGAGGTCTATTTAGGCAACCCGGCGGTGTTCGCATAGGCTCTGACAAAGAAATGCGCAATGTGACAGCAGCAACAACAAGCTGAAAAATATCACGCGCTGTGCATTCCCACAAATACACTAGTTTGGTTTGCAGCTGAAGATTACGGTTCTGAAAAACAACAACAGTACGGACGAAGTGGACTGACCCAACCGGAATCTTACCATAACCACGGGACTCAGTATCATTCGGTACGTTTTGGTCAATTAATTGTGTGAAACCATTGAAACAAAGTTGGAGTTAGAAATCAGAGATGCACTGACATGTTTTAACATCAATTCATGGTGGAAAATATTAAAGTTCTCGTGGAGGACATTTTCCTCACGAGAGGACGATTTCAGCATATTCCTTTGGCCTTCTCTCCAAAGAAAAGTCAGTGTAGATCGAAGCACCGCGGAAATTAAGTCCATGGGCTGAGAAGGGCGGTGGAGGTACTATTGGTGGGTACAGGTTGACTGGCACCAGGGTTACACGCACGTATTCGTCTGGCGCACTGCTTGCCCGGACTCCAACTTGGAGAAACGCGCTGAACTGAGTGAAGCTGACAGTTAAAACCTCATTCGAATATGTGCATGTAAATAGGCTATTTGTATAGAATACACTATACTGAACAAAACAGGAGGATACTGAAAAGAGACAAACGAGTAGGTGGGGTTGACCGGATCCCGCTGGATCAACATGTCGCGCAACTTGTTTTCAAATAACAGTCAGGGACGCACCTGGCGCATGGTATGCTTAATTGCCCAAATTACACTATCCAAAATGAGCTTGAATTTGTCTGTCGTCAGACTCAAGAGGGCGGAGAAGCAATTGCTATTGACAGCCTGGAGAAGACTGAAGAAGTACGTTCGGTGTTCCGGGTATTCCTCCAAATCCTTGTCAATCATTTCCAAAGTGGACTGGAAGACAGCGTCTAGGATTCGAGGTAAGGCCGGCAAGATGCGCTCTTCAAGCCTTGTGACCAAAGTCGCCATGAGGTTAAGTACTTCAGCTTCTCGTGCGGCGGGAATGTTGCGCTGGTAGTCATCCGCAACAGCATCCAAAAGAGGCGGGACGAAATTCTCAGCAACCTACAGGAGAAGTATGAACTGATTAATGTTTTGAAGGGCTTTGCAAGGGAAACTGAGGACATGAAGAGCCTAAACATAGTATTCGTATCGAGTAACGAGTCACAATAATGCGGGTTGCCCGAAAAACTGGTCTACATGAATAATGTCCTGAATCTTCGAATGAGATATTTAGTCTCGGAGTACGGATGTGAGTGTGATCCGATGCGTGAGGACCCGGTGCAGAAAACGGTCCAGGCGTGACATCCTTTCAATGCCTAGTTGCTAGGCTACCCGAAGGAGACACGAGGGCTGAGATACTATCAGGTTGTCCACACCCAGACAGGAGCAGTCGAGATTCTGGGGCCGAGTTCGAACCACGGACCGGTTAGTAAGTTCGTGCCACTGGGCCATCTGAAGCTGAAACCGGTGCCAGCTGTTGAGAGTACCACGTCAACGGTAAGTACTTAACTAAGGGTTGCTTGATAGTAGGAGATAGTTGGACGACTCGGTCAACATGTGTCTGTGACGACGATGTACCTTACACGGTGGTACAACTGAACACTTTCCAGACAATGCACACAATCTTCGTGGAACCTACGACAAAGCTTCCATGTATAATCCTAAAGGCGTACAGTGCACGGACGTGACTAGGTCAAGTGTCCATCAGTATCAGAGGTCGTGGTTCATGGATCCTTAATTTTAATCTTATAAACAACCACAGACTAAGAGATGGCCCAAGTGATTAGAGCGCGAATTTACTGACCGGAAGGTCCGTGGTTCGAACCCGACTTCTGCCTTTCGACTGCCCCTGTCTAGGATTGGGCAACCTGGCAGCATCCCAGCCCTCGTGCTCCCTTCTGGTGGCATGGCAGTTAGGCACCGAAAGGGTGCTACAGCTGAACAGCTGAACGACTAAGAACCACTTCGGGAAAAGAGGCAGTGTCACACCCAAAAACAGTTTTCTGATGGATCTCAAGAACACAAAGGCTTGAGAACAAGGAGGAAACGGGAGAAAAGCCAACGGAATTACGCAACGGTCGAAAGTAGTCATCATCATCATCATCATCATCAAAGACAGCAACATCAGTGTTGGCACTGATGCTTCACTGCCGTACAACCATAAAGTCCGTCTAATTTCAGAGTAGCGCTTTGGATATCTTTTCCCAGTGGCCGTTTATATCCGACACCGTACCGTCCGGCAGGCATTCGAGGAGCTGGTTTTGATAGTTTCGTTTGACTTCTGGATCCACTAGCTTCTCAATGGCTAAGCGAGGTGTGCGCGTTTTGCGTACACCTGAAAAGCGCAATGAAAAGCAGCAGCGTACAAGTGCATGGTCGGAGTCCACGCTGGTGTTCCAGAAGGAGCGGCAAGCGGTGATCGACCCTCGCCACCGATAACTCACGGCGATGTGGTCTATTTGGGTTCGTCGCTGGTTTGTTGGTGGGCACCACGTAGTCAAGCGATTTCCGCTGTTCCGGAAATTCGTACTGCAAAGGAACAGTCTGTGATCGGCACATCTGAAGTAAGCGGTCTCCGTTGTCCGTGCGTCTCGTGTCCAAACCAAGACGACCACCCAATCGGGCCTCAGCAGCGCTCAGTCTACCTACCTGAGCGTTCATATCACCAGCAACCACAACGATATCTGAGGTTTTAGCCCGCTGTAGAAGGGCATCTAGAGCGTCATAGAAACTGTCCTTGGTAGATTCAGAGCTACAGTCAGTTGGGGCGTAAGCAGACACAATAAACAAGGTGCGATGGACCTCACTTCCTCTAGATTCTCTCACAGATGTTGCCAAACGAACCGCACAGAGGCGACTATCAACGGGTATCCAATCAAGCAGAGACGCTTCCGCTCGTTCGCTCAGTACAATACCCACCCCAGCATATCCAGCTGCAGCGGCCTCTGCATCACCAGAGGTGCGCAGCCGGAACCTGGAAGAGAGCGAGGGGCAGTCAGTTCGATCACGGTACTTGCGTCCTGCGTCCTTGTTTCTGACAGACAACATACATCAATGCAGAGGGAATCCAGCGTACGAGCAAGAGCCACCTGTTGACCTGCTTGCTTCAGTGAACGAACATTAAAGGTGGCTAAGTAGACAGGCTTTCGGGGTTTGAAAACAGACTTCGAAGTGTTTAGGGATGTAACTGAACTCGGACGTACACAATCTGCAGCTAAGTGTGATGCAGGGCGGGCAAACCGATCAGTCCTAGAGCTGGGACCTGCGGAGAAAGTATTAAAATTGGGGCGGGGAGGGTGGAAGACGGAAAACGTGAAAGTGTAAGAAGGGAGGCGTCAGCAGTAGCATGTTTTCGCTTACCCGCCCTGCTGTATGCAGCAAGTAAGGCGACCCGGCTGATGGCACCACGCGACGGCCGATGTGGCATGAGTGCAGTGTTATTTGTGAATGTCATGGTTGTACGAGGGCTGGGATACTGCCAGGGCGCCCACACCTAGACAGGAGGACGATTAGGGTCCTCAACCAAAGCCTTTGGCTCAAAAGCCTAATTTTTTTTCAAATGGAGTCGTACGGTTGCCGCTGGCAACACTTATGTCGAACAGGCTGCACAACCATGCCTGCGTGTTTTATTGCCCCTATTTCCTCCCTGTTTTAACGTTTTCTATCGTGGAATGTTCCTTACTGAACGATTTCTTGTTTTCTTGCACAGCTGTGGAAGTGCGATGCGCCTCTCATTTTTTCGCATTACTTCTCAGTGTGCCTGCGAACTAACTTTTTTCCCACACATAACCAAAAATTAGGTCCAACTGGATAACGAAAAGGCTGACACTAATAATCGATTGTGGACTGATTGTATAAATAAGACAGTCTCGGTCGTATTGTGGTAAGACTGAAACTTAGGGATTTGCTTAGGAAGGAAATGGACAGTGTCACAGTGCAGACATGCGACAGGGTTAGTGAAACTCACCAGATCCGCATCGGTTGAACGGATGAACCAGCAAGACAGAACGCTAAGAATGGCCTTTTTCACCGAACGCATGTTCTTTATCAACGGTTGTTTGGTCACTTGCTCACCATTTGCTGCAACTGCTTGATTGATATTTTGAGACATGATCTTGTAAACATTGAGCATGTCCAGATAAATGCGTCCAAGCTAAAGCAGGATACAGTGATGGGTTAGAACGGTTTCAATTGGTCATAAGAGAGACACTGAACTAGCACAATAAGCGTTTTAAAACATTGTGCAGCCATATCTAGTGTGCCTTTTTGTTCTGTCCAAATAAAGCCTCCAGGAAGTAGGTCAGGGTGCTTGGAAAGCACCCAAGCCTTGCACAAAGGACCGACCTGCAAAGCAACATTACTGGATAACTTAGCTTGATCAACAAAAAGCCACCGTAGGTAAAAAAGGCGTTGGTACTCGAGACACATCAATAGCTGGAAACCGTTTCTCACACACGCCAATATAACCCAACGACGGCGCCATTAAATAAAATCCTACTCACCGTTGCTAATGAACGATACACTTCCGATCCGAGTGGAACTCAACTCACAAAGCTACACTAATGTACACATGACTACCTCTGGTGCTTTCTGACAAAAAGTGCCGAAATTTCCCATTTTGTTATTTAAAACCTAAGTACGATGGAAAAATTCACCACGCATACACCATTTATAGCCGCCGACGATGATGAACATACGCAAAGCAAGCTACGGTTTCAGAGACAGCTCACAATTCCTTAATTTCGAGGACAATCCAAGAGCTAATGTAGAATTCTGTTGTTTGTACTCAAATAACATCATTCTGATTAAAAAGTTCAAACGAAGGGGCACAGAGTATGTGACAGTAATTCTCACCCATAGACTACAATCAATTAAAACAGAACACATCATGGATGAACTAAACAGGGTCTACTGATACCGGAGCAGAAAGGTCCTGCAACCACATGCATTACGCGTGACATCAGGACTGTCCTTCTCAGAACTAACAAGCAGATGGATGAGAGTTGACAACCGACACACAAATCACCAGTCAGCTGAGCGGGCGAGATGGCCCAAGTGGTTAGAGCACGAATTTACTGACCGGAAGGTCCGTGGTTCGAACTTGACCTCTGCCTCTCGACTTCCCTTGTCTAGGCTTGGGCAACCTGGCAGTATCCCAGCCCTCGTGCTTCCTTCTGGTGGCATGGCAGTTAGGCACCGAAAGAGTGCTACAGCTGAAGGAGTCAGCTGAGCGAATTGGCACCATGGCGACATCAAACACTGCTGCAAAAGAAGCCGCGACAACAACCTGTTTGGCTAAACACTCTCGCTCCGTCTTTTGTCCAAGCATGAACACCTGGCATTACGCAACAGTTGATGTCCTTCGCGCGTAAGTGTCTTCGATCCTCAAGCCGGTGCAACGCATGCAGCCCTGAGAAAATTGTCGGCAACACAGATAGGACTGCTATTACACGAGCACAAAGTGCAACCGGTTAGTTTTGTAACATGCCCGATAAGTCACGAGCGGAGTAAACCGCGTCTTTCACTATCAACACACGTCCTAGTCACACATTCGCCATTAATAACCGAGGAAAATAGGTGACTAGTGGTTCCTGAAACATAGTCTGCCACCCTCACAAAACTCTATGTAAATGTCCATGGGACTAGCTCGTCTCCTCGCAGGAATCAGCCGAACTAAATTAAGCTCAGTTAGTAGACGAAAACAAAAATCAATGCAAGATCAGCAATCACGGGTATAAAATGAACCAGCTGAGTGATCAATATTTCCGTAGTTAGTGCCTTGGTTTGCAGGCACACCCGGGTTGACTAAAACCGCCATTTCTTGGCTACTTGGGCAAACAAGTAGTGACAAAATAGTTAAACATGTAGGCCTCTGGAAGCCTTAGCAGTCCCTTTCTGAGAGTATATTGTTTGACACCACTCACCTGCACCAAGTAGGGCTGACCAAGAGATTTGCAGGCACTGTGATTGGTTTTCAAAATATTGCACAATTGTCTGACTGTCTCCGAGTCCTTGAGGATCTCAACGTCGGTCGCCGCGCGGGACAGTATACTATCCCATATCTAAATGATGGACAGTGCTCGGGAAACGGCACTTTTGAAATACTAACCTGATTCGGCAGACGGAAAAGTCGTTCGATCTGTTCACCCTGTACATTCGGGTCTTGCTGGGCACTGATTATAACACCAACAGCCTCGTAAAACGTGTTGACTTGTGGCGGTTGTAGATCATTGATAATTATATCGATCTCTCGGAGGATCTCCTCAATAAATTCAACGGTTTCCCCATACTGAAAAAAAACGGACAAACGGGAGGATTTTAGCGAGTAAGTAAGAGAGGTGCGGGTAACAGGAGATTACGTGCTAGTGAGAAGTAACAGGATCACCCACCCGTTCAATGATCCAAATGCAGAGACGCTTACGGACTCACATAATCTTGAAGCTTACCTGTACGGTGACTAACTGACGACGACATTTCTGAGCAATTTTGATAAATGTATCGCAAGCCATGTCTTGAACGCCCTCGTGAGTTTCGTGCATGAACTCAAACAACTTGGTAATGACTGTCTTTAGAAAACGCCAGTGCGCCCGCAGAAACCTGGGATACTGGCCCACAACATACATGATGTTGCTGGCCACGATAGCCTTATTGTCTTTGCCTCGTTTTTGTTCACATAGGCCTAACAGGTCACGAATGACAACGACCAAGAAGCTCCGCTCGTCATCTTCTTGCATAGCACCTGAGATACTGCCAATTGCCCAACACAGTGTGTTCAGGTTATGCCAGGACCATTCACGGCCATCCACTTGACTGTGAAGTTTTTCTATCATGATCTTCTTGGTATCCTGTATAGGGACAGGAAGAAAGGATGCGAGCAATTCAGGAACAATATGTAGTTGGGGTTATTGTGAACTTCAAAGCGACTCTTCAACACAAAAGAAATAGTGGTATCGATGTTATTCGATGTGAAAGAAAGGATCGCTATTTCCCTGGAGAGATCAAGTCATAGGTGCACACTCAAGTCAAAGATTGTGCACTGATGGGAGAGTATTCTTCCACCTTTACTTTTTTGATTCAAACCCTCTACAGAAGCTGGTCTCGTTTGGATATTCAAGGACTGTCAGCCGATGCGCGTAAGAGTGGTTTAACAGGAGAAGACCTCATATCACCGGTCCGCAGAACAAAAACAGAGTACAACCTAATGCTGAAGTGCAGTTTTGGGGCGAGATGGCTCAAGTGGTTAGAGCGCGAATTTACTGACCGGAAGGTCCGTGGTTCGAACCCGACCTGTGCCTCTCGACTTCCCCTGTCTAGGCTTGGGCAACCTGGCAGTATCCCAGCCCTCGTGCTTCCTTCGGGTGGCATGGCAGCTAAGCACCGAAAGGGTGTGTGACAGCTGAACAGAACAGTTTGAAGTGCAGTTTATGAGTCAGTCTTGTGGTTGTTTAGCAAATAGTAGCAAGAGTTTGGAATGCATAACCACACGCTAATTGTGATTTATCGAGTGGTGATTCTAACCCCGACGACGTCAGCTGCCTACAATGATAATTTACTAACTGGCTCAACGACATTAAATTCTACCTTGGTAACTCTCCGAAGTGATTGGCGCCAAAGTCCAGAACCGAATCAAGATGAGGCTCCTGACTGAATGATTCCGTCCAACTAAGTCTGAGATAGAGTAAAAAAACGGAGATAAAGCACTATGCGCGGTAGAGTAAACTTCCAGCTCAGGGCACTCGACCGAGGGATGCGAAAGTTAAGTGAGCTGCAAATAACAGAAATACCAGGTTTGCATTCAAACTGAGAATCATGACTAGAAGCTGGTGTCCTTACCCACGGACTAGTTGGGGCGCAAACCTACACTAAGAGAGAGGATACAGCACTATCGGAGCGCCAGAAAATGAGCGCAGTGACAAATGATGCCTTCTTACAAAAACTTACACAACAGTTAGTGAGCATGACAACGATCAAGAACATACCGTACAGTTTAAATGCGTTAAATACACCAAGGTTTCCCGCATAGTCTTGTACAAATTCAATCCATCGGTATCTTTCATGAATTCACGAACAACTTCACCGTGCTCATTTTCAACGACCAGCACTTCTTCCGGTCGAGCCATTCGAGAGATCATAATTCGCCGCAGCTGGGCAGTAAAAGAAAGAAAGAAAGTAAAAGAAAATACCATGAACCATGACAAAACACGAAGGTATAATAATCAACAAGACAGAGTTCCAAGAACTTAAATATAACTTGCTACATAACCTGGCTAAAAGGGATTCAAGGGCACGAAGCCAACCAGCATACATTTAGAAGCGAAACAAGGGTGACCACGTCGAACACAAAGTTGGATGACGTCAAAACGTTCTATAAACAAATCGTATCGAGTTGCTTACTACCCTAGAAGGGTGTAACCATATCGTTCACTAGTGTTTACAGTGAGCCTTAAATAACAAAACAGGCATTTCACCTGGCTGGCTCTTCCAGGTTATCGAGAGACCGTTCAATAACGGTTTCAACGCGAATATGACGGAAACAACCTAAAACCGTCGAGGGATGGATACTGTAGAGGGTTCTTTTGTAAACTACATTACTCGGTTTCTGATGTTCGACAAGCCACTACTGGAGGAAACCTACTGAGTCCTTTTCCTTGAGTAATTGTCTCTGAAGAAATGAAGTTTCCAAGAATACTCATCACCATTGTTTCACTTTTTTAAAAAAAGGGGATATCTGGATAACGCGGGCCCACATGAAGTGCACAGTTTACTTAAACACCCAGACATAAATAGATTTCAAACGTTTTCTGAGAAACCAATGAACAATGTTTCGCTTTAACGAGCTTTTTATGTTGCCATGCGTACAAGTACACACGCACGGGATTTTCCTGACTGCTGACAAACTGGCCGTGCATGAAGCATAGAGGGCAAACAGATGAGCAGTGCAACTGAAAGAGAAACATGAAGTACTTGTTGTAAGTAAGTATCTCTCCAAGTTCGCTGCGTTTATCGACAAAAGCTACTCACGCTAGACCGCAGTCAGCTACAACAGAAACCTGGATATCATCATCAACATCGGCAGTATAGCATCACTGTCCAACACCGATGCTTAGTTGCCGTAAAACCATGGTCTATTTGAAAGTCCTATTGTGAAGAAAAGAATGAAGGTGGGAGGGGAATGGATTTAGTGCTAGCTTATTACAATCATTCCGAGGTTACTACACCTCCAGACATCCACTCAGGCAATCTGGATAGAAACTGACAACAAGAACACCACTGACATCGGTTGGAAGCCATATCATGCAGCTTCTCCAACCAGGTACAATGGGGATCACGCTGTCCCCATCCGTGAGGGCGAGAAGCACGGACAACACCCAAACGTTTCGTGATCTCCTTCATACCCCTCTGCCAAGTCAAGGGTTGGCCACCTCTCTTCCTCCACTATGAATCGGCACTCCCTTCGGCAAACGATGGTTCGGCATACGCAACACATGTCCCAATCAACGCAGCTTCTGGTGCTGGACACATTCTTCGTTTTCTTTCTAGTTGCCTCGTTACAGATTCGCCGACACCAACCAACACGACCTATGGTTCTGA